>PYHW01010620.1:8007228-8029816 GCA_013186435.1 Turdus rufiventris | reverse complement strand
CAACACTCCAAACTCTATCTTTCAGTCACCATTGTATCATTAAATATTTGTAACTAACACTGAAAGGTGCCGGAGGAAAAAAAGAGGTTTCATTCTTTCCCAGGAGAATTAAATTGATTGCCTACTTTAGTTTCAGAAGCATCTGGGAAATTTTTTTAATGAAGAGAAGAAGTGCTAATTGTGAGATACAAACAAACTTGTCTTGAAAAGCAAGCAGCAATTGTGAGAAAAGCTTCAATGTGGCTGCAAAATTCCCTTACTCTCAAAGCATTTCTTGACATTTACAGAGAATAAAACCTTCATAATAAAAAAGTTCTGTCTTGGTTTCCATGCATCAACTGTTTTTAAGTAAACTGTGGTTTTTCATACTTTGCTTATCTGTAGTAAAATGTTCTAGTCTGGTGAAGGTACAGTGCAGAGATTTTATGTGACTATTTTCAAAATAGGAACATCATACAACAATGCTTCAAAAAGGAGGATGTAGAAATTAACAGAGTACACACAAGTCCGTGCAGAATCTAGCACTTTTTTTTTTTTCTAAATTTTTATTTGGGTAAATTGTTATGATGTACTTAAAAGAGTGCAATTACATAAGAAAAATTTGTATGTGAACCATGTCTAATATAAAAGACTTCCGGGACCCATCCACTATGCTAAATTCCATACTTTAAAAAAATGTGGTTAACCCTAGATTTCCTCTTATCCCAAGTGAATTGTATAATGGGCCTCTTAAGCTCTACAGCAAGAAATAAATTTTCTTATTCTTTTCTTAAAGATTGGCCAGACAAAAAGTTAACCAGTACAGAAAATAACAAATTTCCTGGAATATTGCCTCCATGCTGGGGGACAGAGAGGGAAAATGGCAGGTCAGGTGAGGTCTCGATTCATCCAAGAGGAAACTTTAATAACTGCAAAAAGCAGAAGTTTTGGCAACAAGTCTCTGCTACTTTAGGGTCCCAAAACAAGACTATGGGGTAAACCTGTGACTGTGGCAAGAGAAGCCAAATGGGAATTTTCCAGAAGGCCAGACAAGTCAAGGTGTTTTAACGCTCTGCCTTAAATCTGAAGGAAAATTTTGTTTAGACACCCATTTCTCTTATTTCAATTGAATAAACAGCTCCGGACTCAAAGACAGAATTGAAGTTTGATTAATATTAGCCTCTGGATTGTGATCTATATGAAGGTGCAGATATGTGCAGAACCAGATGGATTCCTTACACTTCTATCAAATGCATCTGTAAATGTCATAAATGCTTCAAACACTTCCTTATGCCCTAACTGGAGATTTTAATGGTTACTCTGTATCCAAGCAGATGATGCAGCTCATGGTTACACAATATGTCAAATTACAGATAAAACATCCAATTTAAACCCACATTACAAATGTGCTATTTTTACAGGAGTGTCTGACTCAATGTTTTCTTGCAGGCAAAGCACAATGAAAATAAAGAAATTATGAAAAAGAATAAAGTTAATAAAATTAAAATTAATAAAATTAAATTTTATTTAATAAAATTTAAAAAATGCTGTCTCCCAAATTTTTGCAAATAATTTTACCTTAGATACAACATAGCAAGTGTCAGATCCATATATGTAAGAAGCTATATTCCTGTTCCCACAGATAAACTAAGAGGAAGGTTCTTTGAATCATTTGAAAATGAGAAAATCCCTCATTTTTCTCCAGCTCTCTTTTCAAAACATTTTGGAGTCTCTGTCTTAAATTTTCCAGATTTTAGAGGGAGAAAATTCTTTTTCCAAGGGTAAATAATAAAAAAAATTGAAGTACGGTAATTTCACGATTATAAGCCGCACCATTTTGACTAAAGTTTTGGTCTGAACCCGGAAATGTGGTTTGTTATCCGGAGTGGGAAAAAAAGTTCTGAAATTTGCCAACCTGGAAGTGTGAACCGGCAGCAGCCCCAAGCCGAGCCAAGCCCACCCGGCCCTGGCGGGGCAGCGCCGGGCTGGGGGGACTGAATGCGGCAGGGGCCGGGTGGGCAGCCCCCGGCCAGGGGAAGCGAACGTGGTGGGGACCATGCGGGGCGAACGCAGCGGTGGCAGGGCCGGCAACGCCGGGCCAGAGCCATCCCACCTGGCACTGGCGGTGCAGGTGGAGGCATGTGATCCCCGTAGCGGTGGTTGGCCCCTAGCAAACCCCCAAGCGGCAGCACCGAGCTGGCTCACTCGGCCCCGTCGTCAGCCCCAAGCGGGCCAAGTCTGCACGACTCTGAGCCGAGCCAGTAAAACCCCGTTATCCCGCAATTCTGTTACTAATTGGCAACTTTGTGAATGTTGCACGGGGATCCTCGCTGTGAACGAAAGTGTGGTTTATAATCCAGTGCGGCTTATATATGGACAAAGAACTAAATGTTGCCAACATCCCAGCATGCGGCTTATAATCAGGTGCGGCTTGTAATCGTGAAAATACTGTACTTTTGTATTTAATATCATAAACATTTTTACTAGTGTGAGTTCATGAAAAATCAGGAAATTTCTCCATACATCCCAGGTAAAACAAGTGAGTCAAACTTCAGCTGGCTGCAAGAACTGCTGTTGCAATTTTCCAGCTGTGAGGAGCTCGCTGCAGATTCAGCAAGCCTGTGTGACATTATGCTTATTCTTCTTTGGGAAAATAATTAAAAAGCACAGGTTTCATATATTTCCACTCCACAGTTTATTACATTTCACAGGGGAAAATACATCTCAACATCCCAAAATATCTTTAACAACCAACATAGGAATTACAAAAATAATACAATACAATTGTTTCTACACACCAAAAAAAAGAACATCACTCTCACTCCTAATAAATTATTTAAGGTTATGAAAGAAAATTCAGTGAACATGCAACATTTGAATACAAGATGAATTCAAAACTCTTAAGTGCAACTTTTGAACAGGCATACAAAATAGCAGTCACCTTTCTAATGTCTGAAAGACAGGCACTCTTTTATATTTAAAACAGGAGAACATAATTGGCAGAATGACACAGTCTCTTGCAAGCTGAACGTCTGTTCACTGACTAATGCACCCCTCCCACTTTGTAAAATGACATGATAAGTCAAAATTATTATTTTTATAACAATTGTTCTGTAAGTATCATACATATGTGGAATGTGTGAGTTCATGTAACACTCAGACCTTTCGAAGTAAACAAGAAATATGATGGAGTAACAAGCACAGTGTAACAACCTAAGACAAAGTGCCTAATAACCAGACAGAAGAGCCATTACAAACGATGTCTAAGTAGTGGCAGAAAAAAGTTGTGTCACTTTGTACCTCTGTAACTTTAAAGGATCCTTTCCACAATGTGTACTGACTGGGAGTTTGAAGGTTGTCTTTCCATTTCCTGACTGTTGTAAATATGAAATGACTTTAATGGATGAAATTTTCTGGGAGAAAGCCAGGAACAGGTGTAACAGTACTTGTTCATAAGAGTTGCTAGATACCTACCTTCCTGCCCTGTGAGAGACACCACTTCAGCTTTTCAAGTACAGTTTTACTAGACAGTACCCCAGTAACCCTGGTTTATAGAGTGACAGCAGCATTGATAAAAAGAGCAGCAGTGGAGATAATATCAGCAATCATATGTCCCTTTGCTACAGCTTTGACTGATATTCCAGAAGTTGCAAGGCATGAGGAATAAATGCACAGTAGAGGCTTGTAATGTTTTGTGGTTTTTTTTAGTTTTTATTACTTCTTGCCTTTTCATATACATTTTGTATACAAAATGCATGAATACATACAGAAAGCATAGCTTATATAGTGCTTTATGCCTAGAAACACCTTAGAGAGGAAGGAATCCTAACAAAATAAACAGACTTAAAAACACTTTAGAGTCCACAGCTTTATAATATCACTGCTGACATAGCATTTCTGGAGATATCAGCTATGGCTGAAAAAGACTGTACAGGAATCAAGCAGGACTTTCAGGATTCTTGATGCTACCTTTCCTCACTTTCTTCCTAATAAACACTTTTGTATTTAGATTGGGATTTTATTAGTTATTTCGTGTTTAATCTCTAGGTTGACATTCTATCTTAAAAGATGTTTATGTTAATTGGAGAGGATTCCAAGTAGGAAGACCAAAAATTCCATGAGAAGAGAAAGAGTTTCTGTTATCCATAGTTTTCACATAAGTACAATCACTTGCAGCTACAGCTGTTTGTCAAAAACCACACAGCAGAAGGGAAAAATACCTGGTCACAGGCACAGAATCAGTCAAGGCATGGTCATCTGAACATTCACTGCATCTGTAGGTTTAGTTGACTTGCTCTCTCACTAATTTTTTCATTTATTTTCCTCACAATCTCTTAATATCTGCTTAATTCCATTTTGTACTCTCTTCCAGCCCTACTACCCTGTTTACTTCCCTTTTTGGCCGGTGTTTATTGCCTCTGAAGTAAATCACTAAAGAAAGAGACATGAAAAAGATAGTAAAATAATGTTCATAGTCTTGCTGTGGTCCCCTCTATGAGTCAACTCCCATTTCATTTCTCTACCCATTGATGTTTGATAAAGGAACACTTGCTGATACTTTCCATACTACCCAGCACCATGGAAGTTTGGTTTAAACTGGCTTTTAATTGTTGCTATAACATTGCTATAATAAGAATGATCCAAAATAAGTAAAATTTATATTAATTGTGTGTTTTTAAAAGCCAGCAATAAGATCTATGTCTTCCAGGTCCCAGACTTCAAGTTCTGAACTGGAACATTGAAGTGGAACATTGTTTTATATATATATATATATATATATATATATATATATATATATATATATATTTTTTTTTTTTAACTAAAGGATTTATATATCAGGTTCACTAATTCTTTTTGGCAAACATTAACTCACTCCTAAAAAGCAATCAAGAGGAATACAGAAAGGCACAGCAATCTTCTGACAACAATCTTCCAGCATGTGATATTGGAAGATGAACTTTTCAGCAACTGCACAACCAGACAGCTTCCCAAAA
The DNA here is from genome assembly GCA_013186435.1 of Turdus rufiventris. Lineage (NCBI taxonomy): Eukaryota > Metazoa > Chordata > Aves > Passeriformes > Turdidae > Turdus > Turdus rufiventris. Next base: position 8,024,843 of record PYHW01010620.1, on the reverse strand, counting down.
TACCTGTTAACTAATGCTACTCATACTGCCTGTGAACTTTCACAAGCATATCAGCTTCACTTTAGTAATGGAATCTAAGGCTGACCTTTTTTTCAGTTTTTAAAGTGGTTAACAAATGTAGTTGCGAATTCAATATAGGTGCAGAAACACCTTCTTAATTTTGAGTAAAATCCAACTCCTTGAACACAGAGAGTGAAGGTTAGTTCTCACATGCCTTGATCTAAGTGGGGATGCAGGACACCTTCAGGACCTTCCAAGGTGCTGTGGACCAGAGACTGAATTAGGAGAACAGATTATACCAGGCTGTTTTTGTGTGAACTGGAATTCTTACAAAGGGGTAAATGCTCTGGCTCTCATAACAGCTCTGGTGCAAAAAGCCAATCCTTTCACGAAGCAGCAGAAAGCTAACTCTGAACTTTTAGAAAAGTCTCATAGACGAAGTCTTAGTCACTATTAGTTGCTATTTCAGCATAGCTGAAAAAAATTAATGCAAGAAGATGCAAAGCGAGGCAAACATCCTTGTCCTCACCAAAGCTATAACCTCTGTAGTGTCATAGCGAAAAAGTCTTTTGACCTCGATGCATGTGGCACCCATTTTTTCATATTATCTTATTGCTTGCAAAGATAAAGGGCATGAATGACTCAAGACAGAGAATTTTCTTAATGATGGAAACCAGGAAAGTAGAAGCTGTTATGAAAGAGAGTTGCAACTTGAACTAAGATTGCAGCTCTGTGTAGTGTTTCTTCACCTAGCAGTTGGTCACACATTTTCATTCTCAAGTTGATTTTCTCCCTCTTCAGTAATTGTTGCTAAAGAAGTGTTTGTGGGGAAATGCTGTAGATAAATGTTCAGAAATGGAGATTGAAAATTGATGCATTTTTAACCAGAAAAAAAACCCTTTTGTAAATAATTGAACTGATCTCGAGATCAAGGTCTTTGACTATTTTTTCTCAAAACTAATGGGGTAGAAGGCAATGGTATGCAGATCCTAAGCTGTCTTAACTGAAAAAAAAAATAAGGAACATATCTTTTAGACTTTGCATAAAACTAACTTCTTGCTATTTGCTGTTTTGCAGTAGAAGGAAGGTTTTGGCATCTTCCTGACTCTTTGAGTTAAAACATTTTTTTCTTTAAATAATATATTCCTGAAAAAGAGAGACAAAACATTTTTCTAGGACTCATGGACTAATTTACAGGGTAGTAACAAAACAAAGATGAAATTTATCTAGAGAGATATGTTCTCATAAAAGATTGTTAAAGTTGCTTGTATAAAACCACACATTTTTACTAAAAAGGAAAACCTGGGGAAAACAAAAGCAGTGAGAGCAGTGCAAACCCAGTAATTTCTGCTTCCTTCATTGCAGTGCTCTCTGGAGAACTTCTTGTTTGACTCATAAGGCTTTGAGATTCTCTCCATCATATTCTTTAGGAAAAAACTGCAGAAAACTAGCATTCTGCATGGCTTTTCTTTTTCTAGAAGGACACAAGAACTGATGAACAAGATATATACAGAAGTGAATGGGTGAAAAAAAAGAAAGCTGAATGAAGTTCACCACTCCATTCATATCTCATATCTTGCATTTCCCTAAGCAAAAGGTCAGTCAGTGGCAAAGCTTTAGCAAGTGCTTAACAGCTTAATAAACATAACAAGAATTGTGCCAATATGCCAGAGAGTAAGAAACAGTCACAGAAACACAAAGGCATAGAAGCAGAATTTATCCATTCAGTAATTTAAAACAATTCAGCCTAAGGTAATGGAATCTGGCAACAGAGATGAACTCCTTTCCCAAGAGGAAGGCTATTATCATAGGCTAAACAGCTGTTTAAAAGTAAAAGTTGCTTCAAACAAAGAAGAAAACAGATGCTTAACTAATTTTAGACATTTAGAAGTTAAAAAAAAAAGCACAAAACCACCAAATATATGAAAATAAGTTTCCTTTAAACACCGAGAGAGTTTTATAGCCTAAGTTGAAAACCAAAAAACCTAATTTCTAATACGGCATACTGTCTTTGAAAACTCTAGGTATCCTAACACTCTGTCCTTAGGCATCTGTAGCAAAGCTTTCTACATCTCAAGAATCCTCATGCTGCTTCTGGGTGTAGCTAACTGAGAGCTGCTAGAGTTAAGGATTTCATTTATCCACAGCTTCTTTTGCATTGCTAAGACATTTACAGGCATTTTCCCTAGGTTCAGTTACAGAGGGCAAGTACCTGTTCCAGACAAGCGAAGAAACTGATGAAAAGAAAACATCTCACAGACCATTTATTTTCAATCTCTGTAGTACCTTCTTTCTACTGGAGGAGTGCTGATTATACTCCCAAAATTCAAGTGATCTGTACCTGTACTATTAGCAATTATTAGCTCCTCATACAAAGCAAAATTTGACTTTAAGAGATCCAGGCTTCAGGGGGTTAGCCATGAGTGCAGCAATCCGAATCCTGAAGTCGAATACACAAATTCAGGCAAGTGCAGGAAGTTCCCACGCAACAAAGACTGTAGATGCACAAACTGAAAAGTATAATAATTGCTGCCCACGAATAATTTTCTAAGTCCTGATTTGAAGGAAATAGTGGTGGTTGTAGTTGTTAACAGTCTACAGATACTACTTAACTCCATTACCCACACTCTTTGAAATCAGTTTTTACCTATAACTAGATGACCTATGACAGATTCTGGTTCTGATTAGATCTATAGTGCTATCAAAACATAAATAAAAGGTAAGGTAACTTTAAAAACCTATAACAATGCAATTCGGAGAATATATTTTAATAGGGTATACAACAGCATCTGGAAATTAAAGCAGATAAAAATTGCACTAAATAGATATCCAAGAAAAATTATCCCAGAATTAATTTTTAGTTCTAATATATCCTCATGTGAGGTAAGAAAAGACTCTTGTCTGGGGATGGACAAAACCTTCTGAAGCTCCTTTTTGTCTTTTTGGAGCTTTCACATGATTAGGGTTTTTTTGCTTGATTGGTTGGTTGTTTTTTTATGCAATTACCCCTGAAATGCACCTTTAAAAGTTTCCCCTTTCTTCAAGTTGCTATGAAAGATTCCTTTTGGGACCTGAAAATTTTCTGAAAAGTGTCCCATTAGTCATGTATGTGAAAGTATCCATTCTGGGTAGCGGAGCTAAAAAATTTTGTCAGAAGATATAGTCTTCTGACAGCTTAAGAAGTACCTTGGAGATTTTTATTTGTCTTAACAATAACAGTGCAATTCTGGAAGCAATAGCTTGATCACCAAATTTGGTCCAATCTTCTGTTCTTGTATGAAATCATATTACAGAAATAAAGCTGGAAGGAAGTTTCAGAGATTGTTCAGTTATCTAGTCTTTCCCCATATTGTGTGGATCACATTGCTAAAAAACATTTGTCTGTGCTGTTCTTTACAGCTTGCAGTAAAAAGTTTCCCTAAGCACCCTATGCAATCAGTTTTAGGGCTCAAAGGTTCTTACTGCCAGACAGAAAGCATTCAACAGTTTATAACCAATTCTTGTGCTAACATTGTCCTTTAGTCAAACAGGTTTTCTCTTATTTTTCTTCCAGTATAGCTATCGAAAGTAATTTTCCTTCTGGCTTTCATTTCTCTATGATAAATAACTCAATTTACGTATTCCCAGAAAAACACTTCTTTATTCCCTAAGATTGCTATTAATGTCTATTCTCTTGTCCAGTCAAATCATTGCTGCAGATAGGGGATTCAAGCAGCGCTCAATCTCTCTAGGTAGGGTCATCCTAGAGCTGATTTTCCGATTAAGATGTAAACTAACATCTGGATTGTGAGCAGCCAAAATATAGTTTTCAGGTTGCAGCACCACAAATGAATAGCTCACAAATATACCAGTAACACTAGTGAAAACCTGTCTAGCTAAAAGTAGGGCATTAATAGTTCACTAAAAGCAAAACATCTCAAGGATATGTAACATTCGAACAAAATCATTTTGAAAGAAAATGTGTAGGGAAAAGGCAGGTTGTGTTCCCATTAAGTAAACATACTGTTTTGATAATGGATTCTTGTTTTGCCTCCCAGGTTCAAAGTGGAAAGAATTCTAGTGAAAATTGAAAATTAGATTCTTACAGATATCTATATATTGGCCACTAAATGCAGCATCTTGTTTTTGAAAGATGACTTTTATTTCACCTAGGGTATTTTTCTTTAAGAGCACACTGTTATCTTTGTAGTGAATAGACAAGTCACAATAATCAACTAAGTTAGGTTCCCTACAAGTTTACTCCTTTTTTCAATCCTCTTCTCATTTTCTGCCTTCTTTCTTTTCCCTCCTACTTCTCCTCCCTTGAATAAGGTGTTAAAATACTGTGACTGAGAGCCGTTGTTGAGCCAACCTAGTGGAACAAATCTGCTGAATATAGCTGAATATAGTATTATACAAATGGAATTTAATAGTGACTCACAGTAATAATAATTAGGTGGGAGAACAAGCTGGTTTTGAAGACCTGTTGTCAATTTGTGCCAAAAGATGTGGTCAAGTTACTAATTGTCTGTCAAAAGCCTTGATATCTCAGTAAAAAATTGAAATATTAATGTGTCGATCTCACTCCTGAATATTCTGCAGTAGGACCAGTTTTCTAATGAAATGTGGGTAGGGATGTGAGACCTGTTAAAGAAAATAATGCAAGTGCATGAAAAAACATTTTTCTGAGTGGAAAAAAACCCACAGAGCTTTCTAGAGTAGCTCAACCCTCTCTGTGCTTCAAAGCTACAGCTGAAATTTTCTCTGAAGCCTACAATACTGCAGGGAAATGAAGAGTCAAAAAAAGTCCTGTACTGCAGGCTATGCAGTCCTGTGGCCACTGAGAAACTCAAGTGATCAAAACTTTGAAGTGTGCATAGATTCTCTGAAAAGCTCATGGATTACTTAAAGGAACTGTCCGAAAGGGTTCTCCAAAGCTTCCGTGAAGGCAACTTGTGTCAGTAGAGCTTGCTCAGAGTAACAGTTGTGTAAAATTGCTAGATATCTTTTAAGGTCAGCTTTTCTAGTATACTTCCACTTTCTAGTGTTTTGGGGTTTTCTTTTGCTTCGTTTTTCTCCAGTTGCTCTCCATTTATTTCCTTACACAAAAAAACCCATCATGGCTAGCATCCCTCAAGTCAGTTGAGAAACCTATCTTCTGGTTATTTCTACTACTCTGTGATTTTATGTTTATGGTTTACAAGCAAGGATTTGAAATAGGACAGAATCAGCTTGAGTGTTAATTTTAGCTAAAGGAATAGTCAAAAAGTTTCTAAATGCTTGGAAGGAATAACTGCTAACTGAAATGCTGGAGGAAATACCACTGAGGAATGACATGGGGATTTTTTGCTTGTTTTGTTTTTTGTTTTGGGCTTTTTTTGTGGAGATTTTTTTGTTGATTTGTGTGGTTTTTAAAATCTTGGATTTATTTCTGTGTCTTCTTGCTCGGTTTTGTGCCCTAAAGATATGCTGATGGTTTTGAATATTAGGCACTATTTAATGTAGTTTTCTAAGAGTCATTAGAGTCCTTATAAGTGAAGCTTTCCCTGTGATCTGCCCAGAATGTAATTTACTAATAAAAATGCAAGCTTTGTGCTTTGGATTTAAGTGTACAAATAATGTCATACCTATATTCAGTTACAGTTCCCTAAATTTCTTTTTGAAAGCCCTATTATTGCTATTATAACATCAGAAGCCAAGTTACCATTCCATGAAGTGGATACATCCTCTGTGTTATACTCTCCTGCATATCTGTACCTCACATTATGCTTCTATTTATTTTTTAAGAGAATACCAGTATGAACCAAAACTAAAGGTATATCTGAGTCAGTGCAGTCCTGGATTGAGTACAACACACATGAAAATGCAGCAATATACCTGATGTGTCAGCCAGCAGTGTATGAACCAGGAGAAAGTCCTACTAAGTAGTCATTTTATGATAAGACTAAGTACTCGTTTTATGATAACACCAAATCTTTGACCTTGGGTACAAGGTCATATCTGAATATTTAGGTTATGTATGCTGCTATCCAGTTGAGCTGGATTTCGAATTACTGACCTTATTTTGAATGGTCTGTAGTTTCCTTCTGCTTTCCTTTGCTTTTTTAGTGCTGCTAATACCGTTTCAGAGACAATTTCTTTGTTCTGTACAGAGAGATAAACTGTGAAATTAAGCCTCATCAGCACAGCAACTTAGTTTATTTAACACATTCTTATGAGTAAAAAGTATGAAAAATGAAGAGTTGAAGCAAATAACTTTTCAGTGAATTGCTATCTGTATTTCAGAAACATATCAGTCTACAAAATTTCCCACAAACCGGTTAGGTTTTTATGTATTTATATAACACAGCTAATTGCAGATAGTTATGTATTCTTTCCTTGCATTGCTTAAAATATTGGCACAGAAATAACACTAGATCTATCTTGTGGCAGAATGCCATAGAATCGTCCAATTTCCGAGGAGCCATATGGCAATGGTACAGCCATCTGTTTATCTTGATATTCCTTTCCTGGCAAACCTTTTACCCATATGGGTTATTGGTGTCCTCATCTGTGTATATCATGAGGAGGTTCAAAACCAAATCTATAATTTTCCCTGGTATAACTTTTAACAATTACACTGAACATAAAGATCACACTATCCCCATGTTTAACCTCATCCATTTCTGTTATGTACACACCTGCCTTCTTCTGTTAGACGCAGGAACAATTTGATTTCCAGAATTTGTGAAAGCTGTCATCACAAGCTGTCAGGTTCGAGGCATCATAATCATCTCAAAGGACTGATAGCTTTTGCTTTGTGGATTTGAAACTTCATCACTAAAGACATTAAATGATCCGTCCTTTTACATGCTGACAGGGTAGCAATTTTGTGTCAGTGTAGAGATTCACGCATTCAGACAGTAAAGCCATGCTGAATATATGTGGAGCCCTTTTACATTTTATGTGACAACCATTTTCAATAATGTCTAAAATATTTGACATGCACTGTTTGGAATAATTTTAAATAAGGGAGAGTGTCGGCTTTCATCCTGATGTATTAGCAAGTCTGAGTGAAATCATGTTTATATTCCATTTAGCAATCTGCTCCTTAATTTCCACTTTGTGTGAAAGTGTTGTTGCAAATTGGATACATCCAGGGTACAAACCAGACATTTTAAGTATATATATGTTTCAAATCACATCAGAATAGATAAATATGGCTTTTGTTTATATCAGGACTTTTTTTCCCCTGTTTTTAAAGTAGTACAAACAATTCCATTCTCGATACCAAGCAAATGTAAAGATGCAATGAAAAGAAACATAGGCTAATGCATTTTGGGGGGCTATACTGAATTATGTGCATAATGAAATGCTTTGTATCTCAGATGTTTTTGTTGACTAATGAAATACCTTGACTTGTAGAATTCCACAAATTTGCAATACAGTTTATTTAAGAAATTAATTGGTTTATTTGGCAACTTCATTGCTTTTCTTTGAAAGATCATGTTTTGTGTACATTAGACTAGTTACAATTCATGTAATGTAGTTCTATGAAAATTTAATTGGATTATCTCTCTGATTTTCTGTTAGGAATTAAAAAAAATTTATAAATGCATTTGTTTGCATTGTGAGTGTTCTGTGTCTGCTGCTGATTTCATTGACATTTAAGATGAAATATTCTTTACTTTTTAAGGATCTCTTCCATGACCCTTGTTTTTTGAATTCTTTGCTTTAATAATAAGCCATTAGGAAATCACACATGGTATTTGTACCTCTTTTAGATGAATTTTACTAGATTTCCCACCATTAATTTTAAAACTACAATTGGTCTTCATCACTTCGAAAATTCTTATCCCAACTAACAAATCAACCATTGTCTTTGATACTAGGAGAACTTTGAGACAGGATATAACTTCATGCCACATTGTGTGCTTGTGTGCATATGTGTGCTTTCATCCCCATTGCTGCTCCATGTATCATCTCATATCTATGGACATGTTACAACTTAGGAGTCTTTTCTTTCTAACCACCTTCCACATTTGAACATTTGTTCACACACCTCTCTCTCATATACCTGATGTGTGAATCAAATTTGGCGGCAAACAAGTCCAGTTCTATTTTTGTGTAAAACCTTCCCATGAAATAGAGAGCAAAGTATTCACAAGACTCTTAGTCCAAGTCTGGTGCACCAAAAAGGGGAGAATTCTAATGATTGAGGAGTTAGTAAAATTATTTTTTTGAAGAAGTACACCAATTTAACCTGTCAGCTTTAATGTGGTGAGTGTTCTGTAACAGGTGCAAATACACTCTTCTTTGCATTCTGAGCAGGATAATTTGTCTCACTCTTTGCACTTCAATGGTGCTTTTTTCATTCCATACGTGAGCAAAATACCCCCTAACAATGTTCAGGCAATTCTTCCTTCCTTGCTTCCTATAAACTTTCTGCTGACTGAGGACATTTACATTTGAAAACCTGCTTGGCTTTCCAAGGGGTTGAAGTTTCTATTTTGGGACACCTTGAACACATCCTCTTGGTCCCAGTTTAGCAAATATCTGGGTCTAGCAACTCAGATCCTGCCTTAAAGGTCTTGGCATAAGGAGGACACAGCTGTGACTTTTCTCCCTCTTTACCAACATGTTGGTGTCCTAGCAACACATGAATAACCCTGTCATGAAAAAAGCCTAGAGAAAAAAGAATAAACGGGTAAAATATTGGGGTTCACTGCCTATCAAAGTAAAATAGAGGAAAATATATCTACTATAGTTTCCAGAGTCTGTACTACAACTGCACCAGGTTCCACAGAAGGGCAGAGATCCAAGGCAATGCACCTGAACCAGCATGTCATTTCAGCCAAGGTAACAGTGCCACTGATAGTCCCTGTTAATTACTGCAAGGCAATTCAATGACAACATAAATAGAGTTATTTTGATCTAGAACTTCTGCTTACTTCTCTATATGGCGCAGCTCTACTGGTATTTAAAAGACTAATCAAATAGAAAATGCAAAACAGGTTTAGGTACTTAGAGCCTGAGACTAAAATTGAGCTATGAAGTGAGATGGTTTTCAGAGCTTCCCAAATTCCTAATGCCTAACATGATCGTGTGGCCCAACCAGATCGCATCACACATGCCATCTCAGCAAAAGTCTGCCTTACACTTTCTTGACAAACAGAGGTAGAAAGATGAGCGGAAGAAAGAATCATATGCCTCTAAATCTAAAGCTCTTCTTGAGACAAAATTGAGTGACAGCTGGAACAGATAGCCAAAGTGAGTCCATCATGTAAACGCAACATACTTAGGTCTTGAACATGGAATTTGTAAAGATAGGGAGGTTGAATTTTTACAAATTCCCTTTTTTCGTATGACAGCTCCTCTGGCAGTTTGTGTATCACTTTCCTCAAACTATGTTTTGAATTACTATGAATGCACCATATAAAGAAATTACAGAATCTGAAATTTCAGGTAGATTTAATAATGAGACTACAAAATCTCAGCTAACATTCTTTAACTTTGGAACTGACTACTTATCTAAGAATGCCCACCAGTGCTTTTCAAACCATGAAGGGCCAGAGAAAATGCTAAAGTATGAGACTGTGATGGTTTTAGCAGGTCTAGAGTTAATTTTCTGCATGGTGGCTGGTATGTGACTGTGTTTTGGATTTATGCTAAACACAGGGTTGATAATATAGAGACATTTTTGTTACTGCCAAGCAGGGCTTGCACGGAGCCAAGGCCTTTTCTGCTTCTTGTTCTTCCATGCTGGTGAGGAAACTGGTGGTGCTGGGATGTTGGGAGGAGGCACAGGCGGAACAGGTGACTCAAAGAGACCAAAGGGGTATTCTACGCCACATGGCATCATGCTGGTATCAGTGTATAAAGTTGGTGAAGAAGGAGGGAGAGGGCTCATTTGGAGTGATGGTGTTTGTCTTCCCAAATCACTGTTGCATGTGATGGGGCCCGGCTCTCCTGGAGATGGTTGAACACCTGCCTACCATAGGAAGCTGTGAATTCATTCCTTGTTTTGTTCTGCATGTGTGTATGGCTTTTTTTTTTTTTTTCCCTCTATTTAATTGTCTTTATTTGATTCCATGGGTTCTCCAACTTCTAGTCTTCCAATTCTCTCCTCAGACCCACAGGTGAGGGAGTGAGCAAGTGGCTGTGTGCTGATGGCAGTAAAACCATGACGTAGACTTTTAATTAAATCAGTGTAAAGTCAGCTTATAATAGCATTAATCAATGGCTTAGTGGAGTTAGCAATAATAAAATTAAATGGTCACAGCATACAACTTACTGCAGATAAAGAAATAGGCTTAGTGAAGGCTTTAGTGTTTTCTCCTCTCACTGACAGTAAGCTACGTAAATCTGCAGCTAAAGAACTCATCAAGCATACCCCTGACTTTATTAAAAAATGCTAACTCACCTCTTGAGCTACTGTATTTAACATATGAATACCATTAATTAGTGGTGATGTCAGGAATAATTCCTTTAAGCAGAAGACCAATGTACATGTCACCCTCTCTCTGATCCTTGTGAAAAAGCTCTTGCCCCCGGACAGGTTTCAGAAAACACTGATGTTTTCCTGTGAGAAGGGCTGGCGTCATGTGAAAGCATGGCTGGAAGGCTCCTGGCATATTATCCAGTGTTCTATTAATGGACATGATGTTTGCCATGACCACTGTGATCAAAACTGTTCATTCCTTTAAATCCATTCACTCCTTGGAAACAATATTCGGGTTAACCAATTTCTTCAGGCAAAGACATAAAAATCCTCTATGGAAACACCATAAAACTACATATAATTGCAGTTTTTTAAGTAGGCAAAGATTTTTGGAGATTTGGAAAACAACAATGTTCATATTGTTTATTCTTTAATTCATATGAGATTGGGTAAGAAGTGCAAAGCTTTATGTTTCATGAGAGGAAGGAAAAGAGGGTACTGCTCTACATAACAAACATATCTTGTGGCTCAAGAGATTTACTGGTCTCTCTAGAAAATAATTAGTCCATTTTTGCTGAGATCTTGCTCTACACTCAAAAACGTTTTTTTTTTTACCAAGAGCAAAAAGGAAAGAAACCCCAGATGCTAAGCGTTCTCTAATGTCTTTACATGTTAAAACTCTGCTTTTCCTATGCCATTTTACAAGATCACTTCAAAAAGACTGACTGTAAGAGGAGAGAAAGCAAAAGTATTTCTTTCTATTTTGTAAAATTGGTTGCTTTAGTAAACAAGACACATGTTGACTGTGATTCACAACAAATAATGCACACAGGATGTTTACAATTTTTCAAGTATAGTTGGTAGCAGGCAAAAGGAAGGTTCACCACCACCTCCTATTTGCAGAAAAAGAAGACATATTGGTTAGGATGTGCTTCTTGACAAGATATCTAAACTTGAACTAGGGTTTTATTACATCTTTTTCTTACTTTTATTCAGTTAATTTAGAAATTATGTTACTGCCTATAGATGTGACTGACATTTAAAGCCAGATTATATTCTAGCACTAACAAAACTTCTATCCAGTTTCAGAGATATTTTAATGTGCTAATTTCAGTCTGGTTTTGCCTCTCTTGTCTGTAAGGGACAAGAGACCAAAGCTGTAGCAGAGTCTATTTGGGGCATAAAAAAGATGTTTTTTCAAAGAAAAAGAAGGGATGAATACTGATTAGATTAAAAACAAAACATATAAAATACTAGTTGAAGAATAAACACAATCAGCAATTGATTTATGCTTAATCCAAGTCAAATTTTGAGCTTTTTGTAGGAAAATAACCCCAGTACTATAGGTGAGCTATTACTTGGATGTATTTGTTGAATCATAACTGCAAAAAAAGAGAGGAAAGCATAGAGTGGTACAGTACTTCCTCTTTTCTCCTCCTTCTGCTCATTACCTGTTAGTTTGTGCCATTAATATTCCAGGACAATACAGTGGTTCAACTTCTTAAAACATCTTCAACCCCATTCACCAGATCAAGAAAGATGGAAATAAGTTGTGCTAATATGAGGGGAATGAGAGCATGTAAAGACTGAAAAGAAGGGTAACACCCTGCCCTGAAAGTAGGTCTGTCCATTGTTAGTTCATCTTTTCTAGTCTTTGAAACTACATTTTTGAACACTGGCCAACTAATTAATTCTTCTAAACATTATTGCAATAATACAACTTCAGCCATAACTGGAGTGGAAGTGGAAACAAATGGAAAATCTGCTGGTGTTTCTCATTTAATACAGTATGAAAAAGGGAAATAGAGAAGTAAAGTCACTGGTCCCTTTCCTAACATGAGACAAGATTATTTAGTAACAGGTTATTTCTAATGCAATGTTTTACTTTTCAAGATATTTGCAATTAATTTGTAAGAGAACATAGGCAATTTCCAGAATAGGCTTACATAAAATAATTTATTGTTTCTTATATGCTTATGCCCACATGAAATACATGAGTGCAACAGCAAGAGGTTTAATTGAGGATGAAAAGAGAATTTGAATTTTCAAAGATCACAGAAAGATAGGTGCTGGAAAAAATATTCTGCATGTATGATTGTAATTTGTATCAAAAATGTTGGATGCCTTTCCACTTTTCTTTCAGAAGAAAATTCCAATTAATTGACCTGATTCTTTAAAAATGTTGATTTTGGCAAGATTTGGTTTCCTCAATGAAAACTAGTCCTGTGAAAACTGTTGAAACCAACTGTGTTTTCAGGCTTAACGACTGACTTATGGCCTAAAGCAGAGGAATTTCTATATAATTTGTTAGAACAGCAATAGTAGTCCAAAAGCTTTTGATGGTGCAGAGGGACCTGGATGGGTCACTCATTATTTACTTTGCTAAGAGACTGAGAAAAAAAAGCTTTTTTTCATTATGTTATGTACATTAGATTTTCTTTCAATGTCCTTCCTAAGCCAGTGTCCTTATATAGGTTGGAGATCAACTCTTCAGTGACTTAGAAGACAAGTTTCCAGCTGGCTATAGCTCATTAAAAATTTCATCTTTATACCGTATTATCACTAATTAAACTGTATCTAATTAAAGTGACAGTATTTTAATACAGTCTGCCGTGAATCCTTTAATTTTATGATGTCCTGCTGCCCAGAAATTTTTTGTCAAACTGAAATAACTTCATCCATTTAAAAAAATTATTTTTAAGTGTTGTGTAACAAAGTTTCAGGTTGATTTCTCTGTGAACTGTGCATATAATTACCTAAGACCACATCTAAAATATCATCTACGTACTTTTCTTTTCAGAGCTGTTACAGTGTAATGGAAGCAAAAAGCGAACACTTCAATCTCTCATGAAGATTTCATTTTCTTTGTCATTTTTTCCTTACTGTAATTTAAAATGTGTCAGTTAGAACACAAATTTGTTATTCTTATTTTCTGACAGAAATCACTGAATGGTTTGGTTAAAAAGGCACAATAAGAGCACTGGTCATTCTGATTATGCATTCAGTTAGAATGAAAGATACCTTAAAAATGTACAGTACTCCATGGTCCAAAAGACTTAGTACTGTGCAGGGTCAACATTCATAGAATTACAATTGGATAATGTCCTTGAAAAATATTCAAAATGAGGAATGACAATAGTTGAAGGTTTTTTCATTCAGTTTTTTTTCCTCTGCGTGCGGCTAAAAATAAGAAATAATGGAAAAAATATTAAATAAGCAATTATTAATGCAAACAGGACTAAACTTCACTGAAAAGACTTCCATTTAGTTAAAATTATAAGTTAAAATATAACTAGTAGGTGAACGTATAAAAGTCCAGTTATACAAATGTCATAAAATTCTCCATAATTATTTAGACTCTTAGGAATCCTTAGATAAAGACTAAAGGGTACCTGTGTCACATCTAACTCTTCCAAGCCATCAGGGTGGTATCAGATATTGTCTCAGTTTTTGCAAGTTAGACAGTATTCAAATGAGAGGTGTGTGACACCCTTCACAAAAGGAAACGTCACATTAAAAATTGAAAGTATTTAGAAATAGTTGGACAAATGCAGCGGTAAAGCATGAGTGGCTAAAATCAGAACAGAGGAGAAAATGTGAATTAGCATACAGAAATGCTATAGAATGCCATGACAACACAAAAACAGGCAGGTTCAGGCTATTTCATATCATTCCATTTGACTTGTTCTTACCTCCTGCCTCTCAACTTTCAATCCAGGAGAACAAATGCTTTGTGTGATATTTTAATGAATTCTTTGCACATTTACTGCCACTAAAGCCTATTTTCTTAGTGTTAATTATAACAGTCCTCCTATTAGTAAAAAAAAAAAAAAAAAAAAAANGGTGTCCAATTCTTGATTTTCTCTCTGGAAGAAAACAGTATTATTGTACAGCAGCATGCTTAAGATGTTCCAGTACAGATTGAGGTTCCAAAGCTCACAAATTATATTCTATGCACAACTGGACGGGACCTGACAGTGCAGAAGATCTTAGCCTGGGGCCAAAGTCAATACATCACTCTAAGGGTGAGTGAGCTAGGTAATTCTTATATATACAAAGAATTTCTATTAAATAATAGAGAAAAATCTGTAAAGCAATGATATATCTCCCATGGAAACACAGCCATGTGGTGCCTCTGAAGGTATAACTGTATTGCTTATACTATATGTTTTGTATAAATCAATGACTGAGAGATAAATACTGATTTGTTCTGAGGTAATCTGATTGTTTTCCCCGATTCAGTGCTATATGCTGCTCATAGAAGGTTTATCACTTTCATTTGTTCTGAAAAAAGTACAGATGTTAGTTGCAGTAATCTATATTTTTTCTGGGGAAGATGAACCTTTGTAAAGCAGAAGCAGTTGTCTGCAACATTATAAATCATGTAATACAGGAAGTTTTATGACATTATATCATTAAAATACACAGCTCCAGCTCTTCTTTCCCTAAACACTCTGTGGTTTAAAGAATAGAAAACAGCATTTGGGTTACAGCCATAAGACTAAATTAGTAAATCTATTGCTAATAAATATACCAGCTGAAAGCACATTCATGAGTGGAGGATCCTAAAAATCAAGATAAGCTAAAAAAATCTCAGCTATTTTAAATTACATATTATACAAGCCCAATAAAGCACCTCAGCAGATTAGGAGTATTTCTTATTTTTTAAAAATTGAATCTTCAATATGGAAGCACCTTCCTGCCCTGCTACCTATAGAGGACCAAAACTGATTGTGTAGGAACAAAGAAGGCTCCAAAGCCAGGAAATGCCATTTCCAGCAGGAGCACATACCCCATCAATCAGAGGGGCACTCACAATACTTGATGTGCTTAGTTCTGGTTTTCTCCAGACTACTGGTTTCAGTTCTGTACAGTTTGAAGTCAAGCCTTCCTACCTCACTCTTACCTATGCCCTCTGTCACTTTATCTTAAGAAAACACAGATAAAGACACCAGCTACACAGGAAGAAATATAGTTTTGAAGATAAAAGCAGGGTTCTTTTCCAAGAGGCTTGGCCTTGCTCTTGGAGACAAACCCTAATAATTCTTTTGGAAAATATTATCAGCACCTTGACATCTACGGAAAGACCAGTGTATACAAATTTCTTGTTGCATTTGTGAATATTTGAAATATATATATATTTTGAATATATATATATATATTGAATATTTGAAAAGGCATTTTAAAATCTATTTCCAAGTATTAGAATATTTAATTTACAATTCTGGTAAATGCCTATTTTAACTGCAGTGAAGATTACAGCTTTAGTTAATGACAGGTAGTAAAGGTATTTTCAGCTGGCAGATATTACTGATACTTCTGTCGTGAAAAGTAATCTTAGCCCATTTAGCATTTCTAGAATGCTGACATACACTGAGAGCACTGGTACTGCTATTTTGGATGGGCAGTCCTCCGTGACACTGGGAAAGGTAGAATTGCCATGGTATTTCCTTGGGAGTTAGGAAAATGAGTTCAACTCTTGTACAGAAGCATTTGAGAATTTGGCATTTAGAAATTAAACTAAAGCAGTTCACCCTGCAAGCAGAGAGTGACTGTGAAACAGAACTTTGTATTTAGAAAACATAGTACTAAAAGAAGCCCTTGTCAATAAGCCTTTTAGCTCATCAAAAAGAAATCTTACACTGAAAAACTCCTCACCGAAACGTCATTGTAATTCAATATTATAAGAAACATTTAGCTAGAAGAAAGAAAATTGATATATGACACAGTCAAAGACAGTATTGGAAGTGGGATTATGGTTTACTGTGTACTCAATGATCTGAGAGCACATTTTGGAAAATTTATTTATAGAGATGGGTACCTAGGTTGCTCTGTGGTCTTACTATCTGAATTTAGTACTACAAAATATGCTAAACTTAAAGGAAAATATTTAAAGATGAATCATAATAGTCAAAGCAGAATGAAGCTATGAAAGCAATTTAACATTTTTTATTATTGTAGTAAAAGTTTATGGTTTATTTTTGCTTCTACTGAAGTGACTAGCATAATTTCCATTCTCTTAGTTTCATGTTTTCTGTTTAGTTATCCTTTAAGCTGTCAGAGCTAGTTGTGACTTCCTCTTAAGTTTAATCTGTAGTGTGTTGTTTTGAAATCAATTTATAGATATTTGTTCACAATGAAATTAGCAACTACTTTCCCTTACTTGGTATAGAAATTTTGCCTAGGTAAGAGAACTGAATTTGAGTCCATATTTCTCACAAGTAAGAAAGAATCTGATTGAAATATATTAACCTTTTCTGAGGCAAAAGGATCGCAATGCTGGTGATTTCTTCGTTTGGTATAAATAATTTTATTATTAGAATATGCAGGCTCCACTTTGTGATTGCATTCTTTGCATGTGGAGGTTTGCAGCTGCAAATACTCAAATATTAATTAGGCTAGAATATTAAAAAATCTTACCCCGTGGACTTTGACAATGACATTTGCCTGGTTTCTGTTTCAGAATATATTTTAATACTTCACATGAAGATGGAGAACATCACTATAAGACATCCAGAGTAATTTATGACAGCATATTTGATTGAACACCATGGACTTTTCTTCTAGGAAAATCTGAATAATATTTAGAGCAATGGAGGAATCTCTAACTGACCTTTTGATTTGTTGGGTGAATGCGTTGAATTTATGCATTAAACAAGCTAAATAATTATTATTAATTCTAGGAGTTTCTTTGTTTTCTCTTTATATGGATTGAAATATTTCACACAAAACTGAATAATATATTTCTGTTGACACATGGAAATAAACAAGCAACTCTGACTGTCATTTGTTCAGTGAATATGTCAATGAGAAGCTTCCTTTCCCAATTTATGTGATCACCTGAGTACCTAAGGAGAGATTATTGAAGTGGTTCTGTTTCTATATTTTTGAAAGGGAGGTAAAAAAGTCAACTTAAACACTTTAAAGGAGACCTCAAAGAACCCCTCATGCATGGAGGCACTTCTCCCAGCTCTTATTTCCTATAAGAAATAGCTAGCTGTGGCTGATGTTTATATGGAAATTTTTAAGTATTAGTTCACATTCTTATGTATATTTATTAACTCAGGTCATAGCACAGATAATTAAAGATAAATAAACCAAGATCTAGCCTATAAAAAAAAAAAAAACAATGCAAGAAATTACTATTCCCTGTGGAACTTAAGAGTGTTTATTTTCAATATAATGCTAAGTCAAATAATTTAATAATTCTTACACT
>PYHW01010620.1:7993499-8007178 GCA_013186435.1 Turdus rufiventris | reverse complement strand
TTATTTCCTATAAGAAATAGCTAGCTGTGGCTGATGTTTATATGGAAATTTTTAAGTATTAGTTCACATTCTTATGTATATTTATTAAGTCAGGACAAAAATCACTTAGGTCTACTTTGTTTTGCAGAGAAATAATTAATGATCTCAGGTCATAACACAGATAATTAAAGATAAATAAACCAAGATCTAGCCTATAAAAAAAAAATGCAAGAAATTACTATTCCCTGTGGAACTTAAGAGTGTTTATTTTCAATATAATGCTAAGTCAAATAATTTAATAATTCTTACACTGGTTTATGCTATTTCAGGGAAGAAGATCTGAATATCATGCAGTCAAGTTTCCTGTACTAAATAGTCAAAGTGTAATAGCATTTCACTTTACTTTTTCTGTATTTAATAACTGTCCCCACAAAATTTAAAGCAGAATGGTTTGGGATCAGATCAGTATTCAGTGAAATCTGATCATCTGTAGATTGCTTGTGTATGTATGAGGAGATTTCCTTCAGAGAGAAGGCTTTTCAGGTATTTGAGTAAACAAGAAAGGAACTCATATTTCCTTAGAGCTATGTGCCCTGAATATTTGTAGCAGCCCAATTCCTACACATGCTTCTTTACAGTACTCTCATGTGCAGATGGCAGATATTTTGCCAAAATATCCCAGGCCTTGAGGACTGGAGGATTAGGAGCATGGTGGACTCTAAAAATGTGGTAAGGATTCAGTCTACTGTTGTGAAATATAGAGGTTAACGCTGCATTAAGAGATAGCATAACCCAGAGAGTGTCAGACGTACAGAATTAAATAGACCATACAGAGGAGCTTACTTCATTCCTTGCACATTTATTTCACACTTGCTACAGCCGAACCCCCCTGAGCAAATGACTATTTCTAGCTGGAGAATATTCAGTGCCTTCCTGAGGAACATGTTCTTGTTCAGTTTCATCTGACAGGAAAGGATCTGGGAGTCAAGCAAAACACACCATCTGGGGAGGACCAGGTGACTGATTCTAAAAAAAGTGTTAAAGTGTTTCTCTAACCATAGCACCATTTAATCAGTGCAGTTACTCTCTAACAGGCCTTTGTCATCTTTCTGTGAATCCCATTCTTGTTAAATACACATTTATATTTGGGTCATGAAAAAACGAGAGAAGCTTCTCTTAATAGCACAACTTTCAGCATTTGAACCCCATCAGAGGACAGGATTTTCAGGTGCAATCAAGTAAATATTTAAAAAGCATTGTTTGAGTAGGTGATGGAACACAGGCACCATGACAATAAAAATATTATTTAATTTTTCCTACAGCAAGATATAGTGGGATGAAGAAAGGAAATAGGAAGGTATAATTTCATTTAATTTGCCAGAAAAAAATCTGTTCCCACAGATACTGATGCATTTCTGCAAACAAAAGCCATAAAATATTTTTCATTATGAATATTTTAGTAATCTGAAACTTCAATTAGTATATCTGAACTTGCTTTGTGATAAAAGCACTTTCCATCTCTCTACCTTTGCCCTGCTTCCCACAGAAACTGAAATTCATATTCCATGTACTGGCAATGATGTCAAAAACCTATAGGTTGACAAGCTACAGTAATTATTTTCATTACAGGGAACAGAGTGGGTTGCATCTACAGGGTTTGTACTGAAAAATTCTGCTATTGTCCACTGTGATTGTCTGTTATAAACACATACTGAAAATGGAAAGAACAACAATAGATTTCAATAAGGATAGAAATCTGTTTCATACCTATAATTTAGCTTGTTAGAAATGTTGAATCCACATACTTCTATTTGATAGCATTTCTGACCTTTGATGTTTCTATATTGGTAGGAACATAAATGTTACTGCATGTAGCTAAGGCTGTAAATTGATAGAAGTTACAGGTACACAGCAACTTTTTCCCTTCTTTTAATTTTATGTCTAAATATGTCTCAATAAGCTGGTGCTGGAAAAAAAAAGTGTTATCACTCAAAAAAACCTCAAACAGAAAACCAAGCCTCATTTTTAATAATTTGTGGTTTATCTTAGTATTCTCACCAAACCATGGGGATGTAGTAATCTATTAAAACATTTTACTAGGTTACTACTAATATAAATATGCATCTAAAGGTGATAGTATGATCATGAAATTTCTTTGAAATACTTGCTTGACTTCTTCTATGCCATTTTTACACAATTTGTTCTATGGAATTATTGGTCTAACAATCTTTCTCCTCTCCTGAAACCCTGTGATTCTAATAAGATATTTTAGATTCTCACTTCCTACAAGGTTGCTAGAAGTGTTTCTACTCTGGCATTTGTAAGGTTGTAGGATGAAATCAGTCTAATTCAGGTATGATATCAGAGCAGCGGGACTGGCTGATATTGGCAAAGCTGTTGAGTAATATAGGTGGGGCTGGATGTTGACTTCTTCTCTGATGAAGGATGTAGCTGAGGATCATATAACCGTATGGACAACTATTTCTCTCACCTGGCAGTAAAAACAGGGTTCTTCTGGCTGCCTAAGTAAAGACACAGCTGCTGTCATGAGGAAGGACACAGAGCAGAGACCCTCCATGAAGAATACATCATAAATTATCATCTCTCCCTATCTTCACTCAAGTGGGTTTAGCCCATGTTGTGCAGGTAGAAGATATTGCACCAACCTGCTAAGGAAAAGAACACTTAATAATTAGTCAAAAATACAAAAAGTAGAAAAAATATCATTGCCCTGAGTGTACCAAATTATTTACCATTGTAAAGCAGCTGCTCCAGTGACCACCTGAAGGTTTTCTTAGAACTGTTGGTTTTCAGAGAGCCTAATTTGAAGACAGAGACTCTCAGATTTCTGGGAAAAAAATTAAAATGAGAAATAATTACACTTGGATCTCCAAAGGAACTTGTAGACGAGATTTTTCAAAGAATACTTGTTGCAGAACCTGTTACAAATGCACATCTACAAAAGAAATTAATAAGGAAGCCTGAGGATTTAAATTATTTAGATCAGCATGAGAGATGCTCTTCTTAAAGATATGCATTACTATGTGAATATGGAACTTGTTGCAGTCTTTAATTATAATGAAATAGGTGTTATTTTTCCCTTAGGATGTCTGATGTTGCCATGTGAGCAAAGATCTACTTAGTTTTGTTTGTCTAGAATCCTTCAGCTGTGTCCTGCTTTGCTTCCCTTTCTGTAACCAAACTTCAGTTCCAAGGTAGGATATTACTAGTACTCTCTCTTTGATTATGTCAAAATGCATTGAACTTGGAGAATGAATTTAAAGAAATACAGTTTAAATGTTTGAGACTGGCAATTCACTATTTTTGGCAGATAGAGCTGGTGATCTTGTTCCTATCTGAGTTCTTATCTTTCTAACAAAGGTAAAAATATTCTGAGTGAATTTGAAAAAGAATTCGACTAATGTGTTTGGAGAGGAGTCTCTCTTAAATAAAAAAATTAAAAAATAATAATTAAAAAAAAAGAGTGCACAAGATAAATATTAGTATGTTTACACTGGGAGAAAAGGAAAATATTTTATGACTATGGTCAAATTAAATGAAGAAGTAATTTTGGATTGGCTAGGTAGACATGCTTTAAGAAGGAATGGTACAGCAAAGCACAGGTGTCAATTGTCATTATTAGAAGTGAAAAAGTGAACAGAATGAGCAAGGAGAAATTCTCCAAGACAAAGAAAGATAAAAGAAAGTCTAAAACACTGCTTATTTTTAAAAAGTGTCTTCTTGCCTAACACTGGGTTAAACTGAGGGAGATAGCAGGATCCTGGAGAGTCACTTACAGACTGCTGCAGGGTACTGCTTCAGAAGCCACAACTTGTTACAAGTGAACAGAGCTCTTTGCCAGCTCCTATAGCAACACAAGACACATCTCAGCAGTAAAAAGATATTTACTGAATCACAACTTATGATGTTGACACAGTAGATACTCCCAACTGATCGAGAAACCTAACTGAGTGGCTGGGGCACCTTCTGCTATCAGAGCTCCCTGGAGCTCTTCAGGGCATCTGAGTCTGGTAAGGAGAGCAGTCTTGGTTCTTCACATCACTTTCTGAAGTTGTCATTAAATAGTCTAGGCTTCTAATTCAGATAGTATGATGACTGAAGTTAGATGTTGTAGATAATTTGCCTATTTCAGCCACTGTAAACTTCCATTTTCTTCATTCTGGGCATCTGGAATATATCTGAAAAGCCAATGTTTAGCCTCTGTTATTTTTATGGTAGGCTTCAGATGAAATGGTAGAAGTGCTTGTACTGTGTGATTATTGGTCCTAAACGAGATAAACCTTTGTGCACAGGAAATTGTATCCCACTGCAGATTTTCTAAAAGCTGACTGGTGATGTGTTACCTATTGGCAAATATATTGCAGGATTTGATAGACATGCATCTTCTAATATGCTTCCATTGGTTTCATCAACTGTATGTTTATTGAAAAATCAATAAAATACTGAAAAAATATTGTTGAAAAGTTCTTAGGCAGCTAGCTTTTGGTTGTCTATAATAAATAACCATGACTGGCATTTTTAAACCTTGCATTTCATTCAGATGCTTAAATATGTATCAAATAAGAGGATAAAGATGCTGAATAAACGAATGTGTTTGTTACTCTTGCAGATCCATGCTCAGCTGTGCTGATGTTTTCCTTAATAAACAATTGCTCAGGAAGTCCACAAGCATAGTCTGCAATTCACCAAGTTGGTACAGAACAAAATAAATTAATAAAAGTCTGGTGCACGAAAAATTCTTTGTGCCATCCTCCAGCAATTGTTTACATGGAAAGTTAGCTCTCAGTTTTGAGCAATCCACCTACAAAGGGACACTTACATAAAATCTCACATATATTTAAGAGCTTGACAGTTCCAGGCCTCATTTGCAAACAAGGTTTGTGATCTGAATTCCATAGTATGCAAACTAAGAAAGCATGAGGTGAAGTAGATACAAACTTCTACAGAAGCATCAAGATTAATCACACATTGGCAGGAAAACATTATAAAGCTGATGAATTTTTAATTTGTCACCCTTTTTGTAATATCGGCCATCTTCCTCACCCCTTCTCAGTACTCTAAAGTTATGTTAGGTTTTAAAAGAAAAATCTCAAAAAGAGAGGGTCTCATCAAGCATAGATTTATAAATTTCACTTTAAACCAGTGATGAAACTCTTGCCATGCAGACACATTGTCCTTTCCCCCAACCACATGAAGAAAAGAAAATGATTAAAAATGCACAATGTGGCTTTTCTCTCTCTCCTTTATAATTGTGTCATTGTTTGCACACCTAATAAAGGGATGACATTCAGTGTCCAGAAATATCAACAACAATACACACATGGACATCCCACCAGCAGTAGAGAGAGCTAGGGACTGACATCTGTGAAAATATCAGTGCAGAATAGGTTCTTGAGCATCCAGGTTTTTCTACTATTTCCAGACTATTTATTCATTTTTTAACAATTGCTTCTCAATAGTATATTACTAATTACAATTACAGGAGGAAGGGTTTTGTCTCTCCTACACAGCCATTCACCCTGTTTGAACATTCAAGCCATGACAATTATGTACACAGTCAGTTCCCTCAAATTGTTCCATTTCCACCTTTAGTAAAGAAGACAATGCTCATGAAGGTTTTGTGTTGCCTATTTGTGCAACGTACTTAGTGTGGCAACATATGATTGCTGAAGATAAAGCAGATTCTTCAAGCACAAGAGTACTTGTAATAATGGAAATGAATGACAATGCAGTCTCTGTGCAGGTTGGGGTGGGAGGAAAGAGAGGTAGATGAGATGCATTAAGTGCTCAGTGCAAATTCCCAAAAGCTTATAAATATGCAGAAGTATCAATGAGAATGTGTGACTATGGGAATATTTTCAGATGATAATTCCAGAGTTTTCTCAACAATCTGTATGCAGTTTGCCATCTGCAAATCCTCTTAAAGGAGTATGAATATGGAGCAAGTGCAAAATGTAACCAAGGCCTATTTACTAAATGAATTGGCAGATTTCATATTGTTTGCTCTGGAGAACTACTACAAATATGTTCATTCAAAATTTTGTTTAATTTATGCTGATAAAATAAGGCAGATCAGTAATAGGGAAGAAAAATAGTGCATAGTAAAACATTAATAAGTGAGATCTGAAAACTCAACATTTTTGTAATTTTCATCAAGTGCTACTACGTTTTGTGATTATTTTTTCTTATCTATGGCACTATACGAACACCTCTGGAACACCAGGAATCCAAAAGAATTTAGATTAATTGATTGATACTTGCCCAAGATCACCGTTGTTCTGGCATAAATATTACATCAAAGCTGACATATTTTAAAAAAAAATTTTTTTAAATATTTTTATTTGGCAGGTCAAGTAAGCTAAACCCTAAAAGACAAATTACATAGAATTAAATAGAAGAGTTACTGCCAGTACTAAGAAATACTTTTTGCACTTTGTTACAAAAAATTTTTAGCAAAATAAGATACTTGTCAGTGAGGGACAGTAGAAAACACAATTTACATCGTTCAAGGTATAAGTTGACTTAAAGTCTGCAAAAGGGCCAAAAATATTTCTGACTTTGTCTAGGTGTGAAGACACCTTAGTGCAATAGTGGATGCAACAGATCCTGTTCTGAAATGGTGATATAGCTACACTGCTCCCCTATTGCTGGGCACTGCACCAGTGACTTGTACCTGACCTGGGAGTAAAGAATTTGTAGCACATCTCATTAGAATTTGTCTCTGATTGCCGTCTCTTACTCACATTGGAGCTGGATTAAGCATATTTTTCAATGTATAGACTTTGTTGTTAGCCATCTTCCTGTGGCAAACTATTTCTGTGAGGCAGAGCAAATAAACTAAATAGGGGGGAAAACCCAAACCAACCAAAACAGTCTTAGAGGCACTTAATTTGATTTTCAGGCTCCAAGGACTACAAGTTTGCCCTAATTACCTCATACTAACTCATGTAAATGTTATATGTGTGGTATTTATGTGTCTAATTATAAATATCAATAAATAATAATTAGTACATTAGTTATTAATAAAATTGACTTACTTATATTTTAATATGTTAACTTTTTCTGCTTGAGAGAACTGATGTGAGATAGTGGATCATGTTGCTGTATTAAGAAATTATTATGCAGAAATTATCTGCAAATCTGGAATACAGTCCCCTCATTTTTCTTACTGTCTTCTATCTTATTTGAGCAGGCAATTTAGAGTGAGATATGTTGTTGTATAAACTGCAGAAATTATCTGCAAATCTGGAACAGATCCCCCTTGTTCTTCTTGCTGTCTTCTATCTTATTTGAGGAGGCAACTTAAGTGAGATTTTCAGAGTATCTGAAGTCTCACAGTCCTTAGAGAGGCACAGTCTCACTTGACTTTCCATGCTCCCATGTACATCATGCTGCCCCTCTCCAACACCTGCTGGGCTGTCTGGAGGGTAGGTTTAGATTAGCTGTTAGGAAGAAATTCTACACTTTAGGCACTAGAATAGGTTATTCAGACAAGTTCTGGACTCTCCATCTCTGGAAGTTCTCAAGACAAGGTTGTACGAGGGTGGCTCGGCGTGGCTCGGGGCCGTGCAGGCTCAGATCGGCCCTGCTTTTTCCCTGCCAGGGCCATGCAGTCTTGGATCCATCCCACTTTTCCCCTGACAGAGCCATGCAGTCTCGGATCGGCCCCGCCGCCCCCCAACCGGGCTTGGGGTGGCTCAGGACTGCCCACGGCTCGGGGTGGTGCGGGGCTGCCTGCTCCCTCTCTCCCTGGCTGCTGCTAGCCAGGGGCTGCCCGGTCCCGCCCACCCTGTGCGGCTCAGCGCTCCCATGGCGCCGCCCCCTTCGTGGCTTGGCTCACAGCCAGGTTGACAAATTTCACAACTTTGTACATTATATAAGGCACACCAGACTATAAGGCACACCAGACTATAAGGCACACTTCTGGGCTCGGACCAAAATTTTAGTCAAAAGGGTGCGCCTTATAGTAGTGAAATTACTGGAATCTTTAAGGTTTTCAACCCTAGCCAATCTATGATTCCATGACACTCCAAAAGCAATTCATTTATTAATTCCATAATTCTCCTCTTTATCTCTCCTGGGTTCTGTATTGAGCAGGCTCAGTAACAGGTTTGGTGAGATGAAGATTGGTGGGGTGTAAAACAGGTCAGGGAATGTGGTTGGCAGCAGTGGGGGAGAGACTCAATGGGGGAAACATGACCTCTTCTTGCTTGTTGGGGGTAGGCTGCTAGGCCAGCTTGCTCTTCTCTGGAAACTGTTGCCTGAGGTTCCTAAGGAAAGATCTAGATTGGATCTCTGGGTTCTGGTAACTCAGCATTTTGTGCAAGCCTGTAAAATTTGGGACTCTCTTTCTTCAACATCCTTCAGGTTTCCTGAAACCATTGTGAATTGCAATCTCAGATCCTGACAGCGTTACTCCATTTCTTATATGAGAGAGTTTTACTACCAATTAATTGCTGCTAATCACATATCTACTGCAATGCCAGCCAGAACTCTAGACCCAAATGCCTTTTGAGATGTTATCTGAAGCATCTGCCTGCTGCCATTCCACCTTAGTAATCCTTTCTCTAGGTGTTCCAAGGACTGTACACATCTGCAACATGTGCAGCATGGAGAAAGATGACTGACAGAAACAGGAGAAAAATCTCAGCTTTAGTGAAAGAAACAAAGGCAAGGGGAAGCTGCAACTGCTGTCTTCCTCTTCTGCATGGACCTAGGTCTGAGCTGTACTCTCAAAGACAGGCGGAGCTGTCTGTGAAGGATGAATGATGGTTACCACTTCCCATGCATGGATCATCCACAGAATCTCTGTGCCTGCATCACTGGGCTCATCATGTAGTTTTCTAGATGTTAATGATGATATCTAAAATTAAAAATAAACATGTTACCTAACAGTGGTCAGAGGCCTTAGTGAACTTATACAAATATTTCGATACAGAAAATATTTACAGATATTCAAGTGTATATGAGATATTATACATGCAAGTGTATATGAGATATTATACATGCTCACATGCTTCTTGTCATTTTCAATGTAATACAAAATGGTAATTATTTCAAAATTGTATTAGAAAAATAAAAGAAGAGATCTCTGAAAAAGGTAAGATGTTTGCCTTCATAGCATAATGTTACCTGAATAAGATGTCAGGATGTTAAAACACAGACACAAAGGCAGGCAATAGATTTTATTAACACATTTTGATCCTCATCTGGAGTTGCTTGATGTTTGGTTAGAAAGCTTTCATAAGCCAGAAGTGTTATTTCTCTGGGGTTGATGGTTTTCTTTTGTTCAAAGATTTGTTTCAAACAGACATATTAGAAATTCATAGTATCTATATCTCACTTTAAAGGTGTTCTAGTGTGTCTTGGACTTTGATCCAACAGAGCTCCCCTCAAAAGCAAATTAATATATTTTATGACTGTATTTTGAGTTACTTCATTTGAGATAAATTGCACCACATTATATCAGTTGCAGAATCACTTAATGTGAGCTATGCAAGAAAAAATATTTTAATTCATTAAGTTCTTCAAAATTATCACAGAAAGGTTACAGTAATTTCACTACTATAAGGTGGACCAGATTATAAGACGCACTTCCAGGTTCGGACCAAAATTTTAGTCAAAAGGGTGTGCCCTATAGTTGTGAAATTACTGACTTTTGTTTTGTGTTTCTCATTTTTTGTCAGATAAAATGAAAAATAAGATGTAATGTGTAGAATTCTGAAACTAATTCAGGAACCATATTTGTTTTAAAGCAAAGTATAGCTTTTCAGCTGATGAAAATCAAGCTATAATAACTGACTTGTTTTGTTAAATAACTTTTTTATGTTCAGAGTAGCAAACTATCTTCCTAAAGATAAAAGGAAAGGGAATAAGGCTGTCTCTGGTATATCGTGACTGAGACAGATACATTCTCTGGTGAGCCTTGAAATCCCCATTCCTTTTTATGCAACAGAGAGGATGATAACAAAAAAAGTTTGATCATATTCATTAAATATATTTGTGTAATAACTAATCTTAATATTTGCATGCAAAAAATCCTAAAAATCAAAAGTCCAAAGAAATAAGCAAAGCAAATATGACATGAAAAGGATGGGATTTTTAATTGAATAAGATATAAAGGTCTAATTATAAACACAAGCATACAGATCCCTACTAAAATCAGAGACAGCACATAATTTCCCCAACTTCTTTCTCTACTTGTAGCTTAAATGTAACATTCAATCCAATAATAGACTGAGAGATGGACAAAATAAACCACAACACAATCAATGAAAAGGCAAATGACAATTCCCTCAATGGGAAGTTTTCACCTTAGGGACGGATCATTCAGAAACTGAATGCAGCAGAAATAAAGAGTGTAATTTTAATTTTAGTTGAATTCTCTCTAGAATCCAGTACATAATTTCTCATCATACCAAATAAACATTCTCATGTTTGGTGCATATTTTAGCTGTCATATGAGGAAAAGGCAAATATCATAGTATTTATTTACAAAACCCATTTTGATCCTCCTAAATTACATATTGGTTTGAAAATAAGCAACCAGCTACCAAACAGATGCATTTTGACAAACATCCAGTGAACTCAACCAAGCTCTGCCTGTTTACACCCCCTAAGGATAACACAGAAGTATATAATATCCTATGATGAGATTTTAAATGTAAATGCACATTATCATTAAGGGATAATGTCATACAAAAATGATAGAATTAGTAAAATATACAGCTGTCAAGAATACAAAGTATAACTGTGTCCAGTTGCCAGAAAGAGTGACTATCAGAAGCCAGTAAAATTTCTGTGATGCTTAGACAGTATCTGCTATAAACATGTATTATAGTAAAGATTACTTCCTTTCAACAGAATAGATCAAGATATTTGAAATTAGAAGGTTCTATATAGGGATTAAATAATGCATCTTACGCTTTTATGAACCTTCTGCCAAAAGAACTCTCAAATTATATTTCGCAATCTTCTGTCCAAAGTAAACAAGGTTAATAATCTATCTTAGTGAAAATACAGAACACTGAAAGATTCAGGGATTTTCCAAAATGACAGAAACATCATGTCAAAATACTGTTGTTATTGTAATGGGTTTTGTACATCTAGAATTACTCATGTGTATTTGTGGTGTCCAAACATCTTTCAACATACTGGTGCAAATACTTGAGCTCCTGACTTTATTAATTGACTCTCTTAATTTGAAATATTTAAATATATTGAGAAGAAGTTGTTTTCTGAAGGAAAAAAAAAATCCCAATAATTATTTGTAGAGTTTAAAAATTTGTACAACTTCTATTTCCTACCTGAGTTGTAAAATGCAGAATAGCATCATTTCTTTTGTTAATAAGGATACTTATCTGTGGGAAAAAAATTATCAGCAGCAGCAAATGTCTGCTGGTATGAACATAATCAGGATTTCATATCAGTTTTTCTTAAGGATCCCGTTTTTATTTATTCCAGGCTGCGAAAATCAGGATAGATCCAGTCCAAGTAGTTTATATCTATTTTAAAACTAATATTAAGGAGAAAATTAGGGTGCATGTAACAAATGTATATGTGTGCTTAATATCTGTGTCCCAGTAATTTTGAGCTAGCACAAGCTTGTATGGACCTAGAAAGTATTACAAGTCATGTATTTCAATTAGATTTTAAAACCTTCAAATTCCAAGTTGACTTTGATGTGTTTTTTCTTGCTCCAAACTGACCGCATTGTATTATCACAGAAAATGGGCTTAGAAGGAACCGCAAGAGATTATCTTGTCCATCTCTCATGCCTCAGGCAGGATCAGTTTTCCCAATGACATTTCTGACAGATGTTACTTAAACCTAGTCCTAAAAAATTCCAAAACTGTATTCCTTATATCTGTAAGGAATGTATTTTCATTACTAGTAAGAGCAATGTACAGATTAAACACTGCCAAAAAAAAAAAAAAAAAAATAGGCACAGGACATCTTTAGGCTTCTCGATTTCCATTTACTCACCATTAACAACTCTGAAAAAAGAAAGTAAAAAACATTGCTGATTATTGAGGCTGGAGAGATTTCATTTTGCAATTTATTAGATACAAAGAAGATGCAGCCCTGATATGGCAAAAACTTGGTCTTTCTGGGTGGAAATTGGTGCTCACAGAGACTGACCCTGTGTGCACCAGCAGGTATTTGTAAATATGAGAACCAAAACAGCTGCGTGGGAAGGGCACATGACCGTGGTAGGGTGCGTATATAACCCTGAGTACATGAAAATGGATGGATGCCACCTGTGTCTCTCTGAAATGGTAGTGTGTGTGGTACTTTGCATACCATAAATACCATTTAAAGATTTTTTTTCCCCCTACTGATTCTTTGTTCTGTTTCTCTTGTATGAAGATAATTATGGTGGTAATTTGGCTACAGCATTCTGAACTTGCATGATTTTTAGTAAGGACTACATGGATTTGAATCTGTCAGTTTGTCATAATGCTTCCTCAATATTACCCATTTAGTGTCAATTATAAACAAAAAATAGCCCACTTATTGTCTCATATTAGCATCCACATCAATAATTGTGCAGAACAAAAGGCATAAACTGGGACCATCTGCTCTCACTACAATAATCTACCTAAAAAAGCTTAGCCAGAAACACAGTAAAAAGATTCTGATGCATTTGTCTGGGATCATGCTGTTTAAGTGTCTTTTATGATTAAAATCATTACTGCTTTGGTCCATCACCTATTAAGACATATGTTTCCTCATTTCAAGTAAAGTATTGCCATTTTTTTAATACCAGAGTAAATTAAGATACCATGTAAAAAAAAAACCTGTACTTTTGGTTTATACTTCACTTTCACTCTCTTTCCAGCTGATGTTGACAATACTTAGATATGTATTTTAAAAAATCATATATGCTGCAGATTTTTATTTTTTGACAAGTACAGAACATTAAATTCTTCTAAATTCCTGTATACAATGATATCAAAATGTAAAATGTTAACCAGAAGTGCCATCATGACCTGAAAAGTTAAAAAAAAGAAGGAAAGAAAAGAATATTTAAAGTCCTGCAATCAAAGAAGTTTGTTGATGTTTAAAGAGAATGTACTGTGAGTTTCCTCAACATTGGACATGTGGAATTTTTCCTGGCAGCTTGCAAGAACAGAAAAGAGTTTAAGAAACATTCACATGAAAGTACAAAAGGCAGGCAAATCCCTGCTGCTTTATGCCAGTGTCCTTATTCTATTCTCTAGCACATCAGGCCTGTCAAGACATCTCAGTTTTTCACTTCTAGCAAAAATAAGTAAATGAAAATAATGCACTGCAAATGCCCAGTGCATTTAATACAATTTCTTCAATGTTTGATTGTGATCAACTGCATATTCAGTAAACACTTAGATGTTCCCCAGCCCTCAATGGTGACCATTGAAACTTGATTACAGAATGTTTTGGTCAGAAAAATATTATTTTTCTCCAAAAATGTAACATTGTTATTACACTTTCTATGTCTCATTTTCTAATATGATAAGCACTCATCTTTCTCCTTGATTTCATATGGATTTTTTATATGCTCACAGCATGATTCATAAACTATTTGACTTCTTTTCCATTCTATTTATGCTACGAATTCAATAACAATTTGCTTCACAATATTCAAAATGAAACTTGAAATCAAAGTAAAATTATCCCTTTAGGAAACTTGGTTTATA
>PYHW01010620.1:7959638-7978160 GCA_013186435.1 Turdus rufiventris | reverse complement strand
AGAATATCTCCCACAGAGATAAGGATCACTGCCCCCACCCTCAACAGATGGTGATAGAATAGATACCTTTTATCACACTCTGTATTGTGGTTTCTAATCAGGTGCGATTTATAATCGTGAAATTACTGTACTTAGGAAGAGAAATGCAGTTAGTCCAAACTGGCCCCCTCCTCCCTCTTTCCCCCAGCTATTCTTGCCAAGCATGATGACAGTGGGATGGCTCGGGTCAGCTGCCTCATCTGTGTCTCTTCACGACTCCTTGTGCAGCCCCACACTACTCACAGTTGGGACAGAGTTAGAAATTAAGACTTTGACTATGTAAACTCTGCTCTGCAGCAGCTGAAAAATCCCAGTGTTGACAACACTCTCTCAGTCCCAAATCCAAAACACACCACCATGCAGACTACTAAGCAGAAAATTAAATCTTTCCCAGCACAAACCAGTACATCTTATTTCTGCAAGTTGTACATACCTATTCACTCTATTCCTGATAATTATGAATATTTACAAAATGGGCAACATGTTAATTGACAAGATTAATTGTCATTGTAAGTTACCTTCATTATTTTGAAAAACATTTCCCTATCTTTTCTAAATTAAAAAATAAGCAAGCCAGATCTCAACAGAAACATTATCTTGAGAGTGAAAAATGCATATGTGAATTTAAATCCACTATTTTTTTTGTCTTGGCTTCTACATCCTTTCCAAAAATAAGTGGTCTAAATGACTTCATGTTTAAGTAAAGAAGCTGTTAGTTCTTAACCATATAAAATCATCTAAATAGACCATTCAAAAACCTTGAGAGAAAACTCTTTTTAAGTAGCCTCTTACAACTTCGTCTCATTTCTTTTGATTGTCTCTGTAAAATCAAATGGTGGAGGGATGCTGAACTTGCTGTACAGATTCAGGCTGGTGCCATGGGGACGAAGGAGAGAGTTGTCCTTAGATTCTGCTTTCTTAGAGTAACAAGACTGATCTGAGAGCAGTGATCTTGGGTTTAGAAGTAGGTCAGAGAAATTACCTGGATCAGCTCCAAATGCTTTTAAAAATATCCCTTATCTCTAAATAAATGGAAGAGGGAGGACACTCTCATTCATTGTTTCCTGGATTCATAATGAGCTGTTGTCATTTTCTGTTTGGCCTCATTTCTTCCTGAAATTTTTCATTACATACTTTAGCTGATGAATAGCCAATCTGTGACTTTATATGCAGTACAAGATGGGTAGATAGTCCTCATATCATAGGTAGGTAGTTATAAAAAGAGACAAAATGTTTGTTCTAATAAATCCAAACACTACATTACATATAAAAACTTTTTAGCTGTTAAATTTTTTGTTAAAAGTATTTTTCTTTCAAATCGTTATTTGGTCATGTTGTTTTATTGAGAATAATTGCATTGCTGCTTCTCAGCATTCTTGAGGGTAGAGGCCATTGACTATTCAATAGATACATAAAAGAAATTTCTTAACCATTGTCAGAAAATGAATTACTCTGTTAGTATATGGGGGCTTTATGCTTATATAGCTTTTTTCTATTTGGCAGCCTAAATGGTCTTGCTTTATTATACATAAATGGTTTCATTACTGAACAGTACGAGTTATTATAACCTATCATTTCATGAAGTTTGTCATCTCAATTATCTGAGGAACAAAAAACACGTGCTTTATTTGGAAGGAGATGTTATTTGTAAGTGTTGCTAGAGCCAAGAAAATTCACCATTGAAAGTGCAATGATATTATTTCACTCTACCATAAATATCTACTTAGGACAGAACTTATGATAATACACAGAGTTCAGTGATTTCTTTGAAAATATTACTTAAATTAGCAAATATCTTAGTGTTTTTTTGGTTTGTTTTTTTTTAAGTTAGATTTTTTTGCAATTTTTTTTGGTATCTTTTGTTTTGTTTTGTTTTGTTTTTACAAAGAGAACTACAATCATCTTTTCATATCTCTGTGTATTGATTTAAAATCACAAGTCTAGTCGTAAATTTTGAGTTCTATTTTAAGAAAAAAAATGTTTAAGATGTGTCTTGGTAGGACAATCTGCTTTTCAAGACGACATTCTTATTGTTCACTTAGTTATTAAACAAGCGATTAATAGTTACGAAATCTGTTATTCATGATATGCTTACAATTTCTCACAGACTCAGAAAAACCATTAACATTACAAATAAACTTTTTTTTTAATATCTCAAATTAGATGAGAGAAAGTTAAAGCAAGACATTATCATATCTGTTTTATTGTCAGTCTTAATACTGCCTCTGATTAAGCATGATTTTTCTTAGGAAATTTAGAGATTTATTGAAAATTATTTTAAAATTAGCTTATTTATAAAAACAGATATAGAATAAAATAGATAACAAAATGTGTGTGAATGGATTGCTATATATTCTAACCATGTATAAAAATCACAGAGAGCATTATTTAATGTTTGGTAATGGGCTAATGTTTAAGGAGACAAGCCTAAGAGTCCTATTCAAAAAAAATGATGAACCCTTTCTCCCTTCATCTACTTGACAAGTTTTACCATGTGACATTTATGAGCAGGGTTCATTTCTTCAGACATGTTAATGGTAGTTTTTATCCTTATTTTCCCATTTCTTATTCTTCTTGTCTAATTGTGCTACACTTGCTACGATCTGAAACAGCTCTGTACTAATCAGTAAAAGGTAATAATTTTCTCCTTCTTTAATTTGGTAATTCCAAGTGAGATGTAAAAGT
Organism: Turdus rufiventris; assembly: GCA_013186435.1. Lineage (NCBI taxonomy): Eukaryota > Metazoa > Chordata > Aves > Passeriformes > Turdidae > Turdus > Turdus rufiventris. Next base: position 7,975,436 of record PYHW01010620.1, on the reverse strand, counting down.
ACTGCACAGCTCTCAAAGTTTTCTGTTCTTTGAAAACATTTGTTTGCATTCCAAGAAAAATATTTTTCCTTTCTTGGAAAAGAAACAGCATATGAAATTTACTTAAGAGACTGAGACTGTTATATTTATTCTAAGTGTTCCTTCAGAAGTTAGAAGATTTACTACAGAAATGTATTTATATAAATATTACTTGTATAAGCAAGAAAATTTCCATTAACACATATATAAAGAAGGATTAATGATATTTAGAATAAAAAAATTACCCTAAGAACTTCTTTTGTACAATGAAATTTGTAGTTACATATCTCATTGACCATACTCTCTGATTCTCATATAAGTCTAGATTAGCTACCATATCTTAGACAATTACAGTAATTTCACAACTACAAAGGGCAAATTTTTAACTAAATTTTTCCCTCAAACCCAGAAGTGCGCCTTATAGTCCGGTGTGCCTTATCTGATCTACAAAGTTTGGAAAATTGCAAACCCGGAAGTGCGGTCTGCAAACTGAGCCAGGACCCGAGGGAGCTGTGGCCGTGTGGGGGGAGTTGGGAACCGCGGGAGCCACGGCTGCCCGGTGGGGGAAACCAGGAATCGACGTGGCTGCTGGGCAGGGAGAAGCGGGGGGAAGTGACGCGGCCCGGGGAAGCGCCAAGAAGTGCCGCGGGAAAGCGCTGAGAAGCGTCAAAAAAGTGTCATGAAAAAGCGGCAAAAAATCGCCACGAAAAGCAGCCAAAAAGTGTCGAAAAATCTCCACGAAAAAGCAGCGAAAAATGGCGGTGAAAAGCGTCAAAAAATCGCAGCAAAAAGTGGCGAAAAATCGCTGTGAAAACGTGGCGATAAAGCAGAGAAAAAATTTGCAAATTGAGAACCTGCCAGTAATTCACTACTTTGTTGTGCGCCACGCAGCTCCTCACTGCAAAAAAATAGTGCGCCTTATAGTCTGGTGCGCCTTATCTGAGCTACAAAGTTGCNACTCTCGGGGGGTGCACCTTATAGTCTGGTGCGCCTTATGGTCGTGAAATTACTGTACAAAAGAAAGTGAAAAGGAACTTTGGTTTTCTCTGTAAACTCTCATTTTTAGTAATTAAAATGTTTTCGTAGATAAGTTCAGTTTCATGCAAAAACTCTCATGCCCAATATCTTAAAATTGGAAGCAGCATGATCTCAGATCAAGTTAACAAGTAAAATAAGCTTAGCTTTAAGGATAAAGATAATCTTTTAAAGTCACATCATTTCAGCTCCTAAGGGACAGTTCACATGATGAAAGATCTGCATAAGGTTGTATATTTTCCTGAGCAGAATACAATTAAGAAAAGCAGCATAGCATGTGCTTCTGCTGATGGCATGTGAAACATAGACTATTATGTTATACAGAGAAATTCCCTTCAATTTATTTTACAAATTAGGAAAATTTCATTCTAGACTTTTCATTCCATGTCATGATTGAGAGGTCATGCTTTCTTCAGAAGTACCTCATTTTTTGTTGATCACTGAGAATTGCTTAAATATTATTCAGCTAGAGAATAACAGAACTTAATGATGTTTTTAAATGTATCTTTTTGTTCCCTTTTAACTCACTTATTCAAGTTCTTTTAGGTTAAAAAAGACATTTACTAATAAAACTGAAGGAAAAGTTATGAGGTAAACACAGTTTTCCCTTTCTTCCACAAAACTGTTATTAAAGAAATGTTCACAATGAAGTTACCTGTAATATTTGAAGTTAAGACTGTATTTATATACCTCATGACACACAACTATAATAGACAGGAGCTTGAGTGTCTGCCTGAGAAGCAGAACTATGACTTACATGGGAAGACAATTTTGTTTAGCGGTTCTAAGAGGAAAAGTCTATGGATTTCAGCAATTTTCCTCTCTTGAGGGAGAATTAAATTATTCACTGAGCTCTCTAGGGGTTACTGAGCTGAGATTCCTGAAGTTAAGAGAGGAAACAAAGTACAGTGTTGCTGTTGCTTGTCTCTTGAATAGACTTGTTGATGCAAAATTTAGGTATAGAAGTAAATTGCTTAAAAGCTTATTACCTCTCTGTTTCCAAGTTTTGTAATACTGGTTAATGTTAAAAAATAACATGAAAGTAGCAGAACATTTCTGTTGAGTTGCTTCCATCTATAACATATATTCCATTCGTCCTAGTTCTTTCAGTCATATTTTCTGCAAAATGTTTCATAAGAAGAAGGCCAGAAAATACAAATTTTATGTTTCAGTCACTAGTTCTGAAGTGTTCCCTTTTAGGGACAGCACTCTTCAATAATTCCGTAAACAACTCAGACACAAGAGTGGAAGGTAGACTGGGTAAGTTTGCCAATGGAATTAAACTGGGTGGAGCTGCTGACTCTCTCAGAGGCAGAGACACCCTGCAGAGAGACCTCTACAGATGAGTAATCACCAACTCCATAAAGTTGACCAAGTGTTGGATTCTGCACCTAGATGGAGCAACAAAATGTACATAAAGACTGGGAACAAGATGCTCTAGAGCAGTGGTGTGGAAAGGAATCTGAGGGTCCTGGTCAGGATGAGTCAAAAGTGTGAATGAGTGAATATATGGCCAGCCATATATTCCTGGAGCATCAGGCACAGAATCACCATCCGGGCAAGGGAGGGGATTGTCCTGCTCTGCTCTGCACTGGGGCAGCCTCACCTCGAGTGCTGGGGACAGTTCTGGGCACCACAATGTAAAAATGTAAAGCTATTAGAGAATGTCCAAAGGAGGGCTCTGAAGATGATGAGGGTCTGGAGAAGTTGTGTGAGGAGCTGCTGAGGTGACTTGTTCTGTTTAGCCTGAAAAAGAAGAGACTGAGGGAAGACCTCACTGCAGTCCACAACTTTCTCACAAGAAGAAACCCAAGGACAGGCACTAATCTCATTCTTCTCTGCAGTGACCAGCAATAGGACTCAAGGGAATGGGAGGAAACAGAGTCAAGAGAGATTTAGGTTAGATAGTAGGAAAAGGTTTTCTACTCAAAGAGCAGTTGGCACTAGAATAGGCTCCCCAGGGAAGGGGTCATGGCACCAAGCCTGCCAAATATTCGAGAAACATTTGGACAATGCTCTAAGGCAAATGGATGAAATTCTTGGGGGGATCATGTACAGAGCCAGGAGTTTGACTTAATAATCCTTGTGGGTCTCTTTCAATTCAGGATATGCTATGACTATGATTCTATGGTTTACATGAGAATATTTTTGCTTTGGATCCTACTTGTAAAATACAGAAAGTTTTAAAAGCATTAGAATCCTGGAAGAGAAAAGTCTGAAAGTATTGTTCAGAATCAATGGAGGTGTGAGACTCAGGCAATCAAACATTCTAATTTGTGCTTACTCAGTCTGAATGCAATGGGTATATTTCACTTCTCTGTCATAGTCTGATCCACTGTTGCTAGGGAGAGAGGATATGGTGGTAAAATGATTTTATGTGCTAAAATTGATTTAAATTACAACAGTCATTCTCACAATAATCCTTTTAATTGCACTTAGGAATTATGAAATTAATTAAGAAATACCTTGTGGCATCCCCTCAATTTAAAAAATAAAATATTGGTTTAAGTCATTGAATTATTACTACCTTGTGAAAAGTAATCATCTTAGCTTTTTATTTCTATGAAGGAAAAAAAATATCAAAAAGGAAAATGAAAGTTGAATGTGTCTGATAAAGAAAGATTCCTCTTTTGAATCCATTTCACCATCTCCTGCCTACCTTATCAGCAAAACCAGATGAGATTAGTGGTGTCTTGAGTCCCATTAAGAGAAAGAAAGCCTTTGTTTTTTACTTGATAACACTCAATTTCCTGTCATTTTCTCTCTTTCTAAGCCTTTGTGTTCAACTTAAACTGCTGGGAAAGTACATTAACCTTTAAAGGGAAGTGGCAAAATAATCTATTATATGAAATATAAAAATATTTCCTTCAAGCTATAGTATTAATTTTATTTCAGTACTCATTAGGTGTTTATGCAGTGTTTACAGTTGCACAGTTAGCCAGATTTAATTAGGTGATGTAGGACTTTGAAATTTTTTAAAAGAGCCCTGCCACAGCTGAAGATACATATCAGGAATCAGATGATGACAGAAATTGCAAGGGTGGCATTAATCTTATACCTGCATTGTCCAGCGCTTGGCTCTTTGAATCCTGGAGTTCTCGGTCTGTAATATTTTAGAGTATTCTTGGTCTAATTGCTAATCACACTGCTTGTCAATGACTACAAGGTGAGAAAGGATAGAAAACTCTTGCTCCTGCTCTCATTTCTTTACACCTTCTGTAGCACTAATACAATTACAAGGTAGAAATCATTATTTTTCATTCAGAGAACTGAAAAAACCCTTATTCTGGAATTTATATTTTCGTAGCAAATAATACCAGTAAGGTTCCAACAGATGTGCAACACAAAATCACTTATGCTTTACCTAGAATCCAGATAAATGCTTGTTTTGATCCAAACCATACATTTTACTCATCTGCAATTCTGGTATTAAAGACAATGCCTTCTGCATATATATCAAATGCTTCTCTTTAACGAATAGAAATGAACAAAGAAATAATTACTTTTAAAACACAAATGTAGAGACAGCTGGGATGGGGGAGAAATTCAGTCTGTTCAATATAGGCAAGACTCTGAATAAGGGCCATGAATACAACTTAAGCAATGGGCCATTAGGGCGGTGTGGTTATCATGAAATAATCTCACCCCTGGAGAGATAACTATGGACCAGATGCAGCTATGTGCTCCTAAGCACCCAGGGGTGTAGTTATCATGATAATCACACCTGCTGATTTTGCTTCATTGCCACTATAAAATTTCCTGTATTTTGTCTCAGTACAAACAAAACACGGTATTTAAGTATATTATTTTGACCACAGAAAATTGGCAATTAATGCATGAATAGTTAAGTAATTTAAACTGAAATGTTACTGTAAAACCATATAAAAATGTTGTGGAGAGAGTAGTAAGTAATAATTGTACGGTAAGCTTGAAGGAAATAGACCTTTGTAGAGCAGAAAGGGTGCATTATCAGATGTTTAAGATATTTGAAAGACAAGAACCTATGTTCCAATGCACCAGGACAAAACCAGAGCTCTTGTCTTTTCTTCCCCACTTACCAAATATTTGACCTCTTAATGTTAAAACAGATACAAAAGATTCAGTACCTGTAGCAAAAAANAAAAGCTTTAGGTAACTTTTTTCCCCCCAAAAAACCAGGCTTCATCAAACCCCTTTGGTACCTATCTCCCGAGAAATCCCAAAGATTTGAATTCATAGTGTATGCATCAAAGAGCCCACTTTCTTTTGTCTGGAGACAATGGTTGGGATGGCTGTTGGCAAAATATTCACAGTCCCCTCAGGGAGACGAGCTGTCAAGTAATAATAAGGCAGCAAGGAGCATCAGGGAACAGGGTCTGGGCTTCTGTGGAAATACCTCTGAATCTGACTTGTTTTAAAGGCTAGGGGCTCCATCTAAAAAGTATATGGTCCTCTCTCTTCACTGAAGCAGAGCTACCTGACACAAAAGAATACATTAGGAAAAAAGTAAACAGATGGAGTTTCATCTTCACAGCTTTAAGCAAATGAAAGGAAAGGAGGGGCTTTGTTTTCTTTCCATAATTAAATCTGATTCTCTTTGAAGTAAATTTCTGTTGTCTGGAAGAGGCCTACATAAAAAAAAAAAAAAAAGCTGATGAAGCCCAGGCAAAATTAAATTAAATGTTTTCAGTTTGCTAAGGTTTTAAAACACAGGATGATGCTTGAAATATGCCTGAATTTTTGACAATCTCATCATAAAGAAGATCTAGTAGAATTAAGTCTGTAGTTTTATCAGCCGAGTGTACCTGTAAGTCATCTAGGGTGCACATTTCAGTAGGCATATAACACAGACAGAAATTAGGCGTAAATTTTATTACAAATATTGATGATAAACAATACTCGGTAAGAAGAAATTTTGCTAGCAAAAAAAGCTAAATACTTAAAAGATAAATTTGCTGTATGCAATGCACATCATCTAACAAAGTTTTTAAAGTATTTTAAGCTTTTGTGTCTGGCTTTCTAAAGGCAAGATTATGGATTCTCGAATAATAATGTTATAGAAAGTACTTTCAATCACATTAGAATGGCATGACCAGAAACTGTTAGTCTAGCTGGGATTTTGTGGTTTTGTTTGTTTATTTGTTTTGGTTTGTTTATTTGTTTTATTTATTTGTTTTGTTTTTTGTTTGTTCAGTCAATCAGCTGGATTTTTTAAATCCGGATTCCTGGATAAATGACAAAACAGAGTGGACAGAATTGAAGATAAAACAACAACACAGAAATTAATTACATAAGGTAAAATATAATTCTAAATATTTTTAATAAGGTGTTTTCATTGCATCTTGGTAGTCAGGGGTTCATAAGAGAAAAATAGCAAAGAAAACACAATAACTGAATCATAGTCAGACAAGTGGCAGAGGAAAGAAGTTATGAGACAAAGAAAATGGGAAGGTATCAAAAGCAAATGGAAATCCTGAAGGGAATAGAAAAAAAAAAACAAAAACAAAAAAACCAAACCAACCAACCAAACAAAAAAAACCCCCAAACAGCTAAGGAAAATTAAGCAATAAATAAAGGAGTAAATTGTACCAAAAATGCGAAAAATGTTATAAAAGTCATAAAAGAGGAAAATAATATATAACAAAATATTTAATTGTTATTATAACTATTATTTTTACTATACTATAGCAATTAACAAATAAGAAATAAATTAAAATAAATCTTAGCTTAATTAATATTACAAACTAATATGATTATATTCCCTTCATTTTAGTTAATTTGTGGCATTCACATACTATTAGAATTTTGAAATGTCCTTTATTGAGATTAGGAATAATAAAATATATTTTAAAAGCCTTTTTAAAAAAAACCAAAGTTCACTTTTCCACATTTCTAGCTCTTATAGGAATGGCTGCAGAAAAGGCATAAATCAACTTGATTGATAAATGAATTTGTGAAGTCAGAATTACAAATATCTTGAGGAATTGTCATTTCATACATTAACTGTTTCTATGCTTTATAAGATAAAAATTCTGAAAAAGTTACCTGAACATTTTATAACTCTTCATATTTTTCCAGATACAAAATTCTATTTAAGCATACTATTATCTTCCTGTGGAATATGTTTAGACTTCTTTTAACATGCTTTTCATATTTAGATATTATTTGCTCTGAAAAAAAAAATCATCTATACACTTACTTGAAAGTAATTTTCCTTTATTTGTGCTTTTGTGTCTGAATTTTGTGAGTTTTTGTACTGTGTTGTTTTGCTTTGTTTTATTGTGTTTTTCAAGAAAAATCTGTTAAATATTTTTTCAAGAGAACACATACTGGACCTGACATTCTCAGATATTGTTAACATGATTCAAAAGTGACTTTGTCATAATTTTTCTTAGAAGAGTTTAAGGGCAAAAATAATCATCTATATCTGGTGAGGGGAAACTGAAGCTAAGTACTATAAAAAAGTATGTAAGGGATTATTTTACCATGCAAGATATAATTCATATTAAATCATTGCTGAGGAGAATGGAAGAGGAAAAGGAAAGGAAGGAGATAATTTGTCAGATAGTCAAACTCTGGCAAAGAATTCCTTTAATCATGAGGACTTGAGCTTGTAAGCACATCCTCATTTAACCACTAACTTTAAAATAAATAGATGCAAATGCAAATAAATAGATGCTAAGGGCTGTGGTAAACTACCCCCAAAAAAGTGGTAAATCCACAGTGTATAATTTTCAAAGTCCAACTTTGAGTCCATTGCTTCTTGAGCAGGGAAGGGGAGAAATCATTCAAAAACTTTATGACTGAGCTGTTCCTTTGGTAAAAGGAACAGGACACTGGAAATTGATACACATTTCTTCTTTGTCTGTGTAGAAAGGCAAAATATATTGAGAATAACTCATGCAGAAGCAATATTTATGGCTTTTTTTAAGCATTTATTTAAGAGTCCTTGAGCAGTAGCTCCATTTAGCCTGATGATCAGTTAATTTTCAGGATGCTCACTCACCAGATAAACTTCTAGGTATGCAAAAATTTTTAGAGTTAATTTATCTTTTCTCCTCCACATGTGTTCTCCTTGAAATATTCTGGGCTAAGGAAGACGAGTCTTATAAGGTAATTTCCTTAAGAAAACAGGCAGATGTAAAATTTTCTAATTAACTCCTCTCGCCTATTTTAAGTTATGCAGATGTAAGTCATCTAATTGCTACTTTATTGGCTCTGAATAGATTGGCTGTGGTTTAATGGCATCTGTATGTTTTTTGCTTCACTGGCATTATAGGTACCATTGCTGTGATCTGTATAGGAAAGCTATATTGACTGAGTTTGAGATAGCAGAAAATTACATACTAAAAACTCAATACACAATTTCTTTTTTTCTTTTGCTATGTAGAATAAGATGTAGAACATTCACAGATTTAACAGACCAATTTATCTATCTGCCTATTTGCTCAATGTCTATAGTATGGGAACATATAATTGGTTTATTTTGTACTAAGAAATAATATGTACAAATAATCTGATTAATGTAAATATTCCACAACTCAGAATATCCTACTGCTTTGATAATGGCATTAGCAATTACCTTATTTTCCTTTGTCTCGTTATAGCTTCTCATCCTATTACAGGTCAAAATGCAAACACTATGAATAGCTTTCCCAGACATAACAGTAAAATAATAGTAGAGAACACAAAAGTACATGTCTGAAAAGGTGGAAAGAAAGCAGTCTTCTTAGGAAGAGAACAAAACAGAATAACCCCATCAGAAATAAGAGGCAAGAGGGGGAGAATAGAGGGAAAGGCAAGGCACAGTGTATTATGAGCATTAGCAAAAATGGGAAAACACTGTATTTCAGAAATAAAACATGCTGAAATTGAAGGTATTTTCAGTTACTGGTAAGATGGGAGATAAAATACAAGCACAGTTGTATTTGATATAATATAAAGAATTTATAAGACCAAAAATCTTGGAAAACTTGCAACAACAAGAGAAGAAAAAAGTTGCCGAACACAGGCCCTTTGATAAGGAGGAAACTTGAAAGACCCCTCCAAAAAGGGTAAAAAAGTCTGTATAGAAAAGACAGAATGGAAGAGTAGGTATAGGAAACTTGAATATAAATAAGGAGCAATAAGCAGACACTTAGACCTGTGTCAGTGAAGAATTGGGTTTTAAAAAATCCATGAAAGAGAGCAGAAATTGTAGGGAATAATGGGGTTCTGAGACAGTCCCCTGTCATGTTATGGGCAGTGTGACACTGTAGGAACACTCAGCATTGCCAAATAATCTTTCAAAGAATTTGAATAACGTAATTTACCATTTATAGTGACTGGTTCACTTTAGATTGGGGATGTGTTGTTTGTTAAGGGCTTGTGTTTAAAACAGACCGCTCTCTAAAAAAGCAATCTGTTAATGTTCTATTTTCTTAGTTCTTTGATTTATATTATTCTGGTAAACCTGACACTTCTGGTCTATAATAACCACTTGAAAAAGAAGATGTCTGTCTTTACTGAAAATAGTATAGTTGTGTATTACCTTACTGGCTTTAATGCATTTCTATATTTTCTCTTTTGTTAATATTACCTGGTGAATTTTAAAAATTAATTTCCTAACTTTTATCAGCATTCAAACCTACTATCAGAATAGTGAATGAGTGGTTTCCTCGAAAACAAATGATAATCTGAACTACTAATATTCAAGGACAAATAGTACTCAATGAAGATTGCTTTTGCAAGTGGCTGAATAATAAAGCAAAGCTGAAGTCACTGGCAGTCACAAAAACAAGATTGTATTCTATTGTTACAGAAGATCATAGCTCTTTTCCTAGAGTTCAAGGAGTTTCATAGATTTGAAGCTTATAAAATTAAATTTAAAAAAATAATTTATAAACATTTATAAAGATAAAATAAAGGTGAAAAATTCGAGGCTGAAGTAAATTTTGCATCCTGAATGTAAATAATAGATATCAGCACTCTAGAAATCCTCAGGCATCTTTTTGGACATGAGAGAAAAGTGCCTTGCATAGACCAGACAAACTCAGCTCCAGCTTGTATACAAGAAAAAAATGATTCACTTTTGAAGAGTTATCTGCTGCCAAATCATTGTTCTTCCTTACTATGTTTAAGTTAGACTTCACTCAGCCTGACAGCCATAAATGCTGCCTTTCGTCTAAGACAGGATAAGTTAAGAGCATGGTTAAAACACTAATGGTTATTCCATCCCAAGAATACAGCTCTGTCCAAAGACCTTACTCAGTGAATGAAAAGGCTTTCTGGACCAGTATTTGTCCTGCAGGAAAAATCAGGAAATGTTCATTAAATGGCAAAATCATGTTAATAATTTTTTGCCCTCATACATGACTCATTGCCCTGCTTAGTCATGCTTGTGGCACCATGTGCCCAATAAAATCCAATAATAATAATAATTAAACAATAATAATTTTCTCTAACAACATGCCACAAATCTTGTAGCTAGGCAGAAAGATAAAACACCTGAAAAACAGGAATGTAAATAGTACAAGCTGAGTACACCTTGCTGAGAAATATGTATATACCAATAAGAAAAGATAACTTTACCCTGATCTAAAAAGGAATCTAAAAGAGTTTTTAGATGCATGCTATTTTAAGAAGTCTCAGAGCTCTGAACAATAGTAGTTTCCTTTATTCTTTGATTTCTGCTGTGTTAAGGGAATGAAAACTATTGGTAAAGAGGATTTCATCAAGAGAGTAATTTTCCTCATCCAGAATAGATGACTCACAAAAAGTTGACTTTTTCTAGCTCCACAAAAGAAGATCAGATACAATGTCAGATGCAACATTATGAGCTGCAGACTCATGACTTTTGAGATCCATACTGGTTCCCAGTTTCATGTGAGCTCTGACTGTGCTGATGGAAACTCTCAATGATACTTCATATCTTCCTGGAAGAAAAAAATTACACCAGTTTACATACTTGAATAATCTTCAGGGGAAAGGTAATACTTGAGCATAAAATAAAGAGTTCTCTAAAATATCTGCCTGCTGTCCTTCCCATTTATCCTATTAAGGAATGAAGCACTTATTACCAATCCAATTTGATGATGTAATGTCAGTAACTTCCTCACATTGAGGTTTTGTTATGCTAGGTAGCATAAATAGATTAAGCCACTTGATTTTGTGAACTTGAGTCCTATCTCAAAAATTAGCAAAGACCTAATAGATACATCTGAAGCAGTACTAAGCATCTTCCAGAATCCTGAAGAGATCCCACACTATCTAAATGCATAATTTTCAACCCTTTAGATGCCTCACAGCAGTGCCTCAGTGCTATGCTCATCCTCTCTGTGTCCTTCCACAAGTTTAGTGCCTGCCACCAAGACACAGCCTCAACTTGTTCTTTGCTCAGCTGTTCCAGCCCCTTAAAATGAAGATTTTTATGCATAGGTGCTTGAATGCACTTCCACGCTAAGAGACACAGCAGTCACCATGAGAATGCACTTACAGAATTCCAGACAGGGAATAGAATTCCAGGGATAAAAGTCACCAGAAAACCACCATTAGTCTTAAAAGTAGGCTGTAGTAGTCTCTTTGTGTCCATTAAAAGATAATTTCCTATTATGTATAGATTAATCCTATCCAGCTATACTAATAACCACCCACTTAAACCCCTCTTTGCTCAGTCTGTGCTTTTCTGCAGGTGTGAATTTCATGCTAAATGAAAACACTGTTGCTGTCTTCATGCCTGGGAGAACAACAGAAAGATATCAAAAGCATTGTCAAAGTCAGGAAAAAAGGCGCTGGTTTGCAAGGAAGCCATTTGTGGGTAGATTTGACTTTTAATTTCAGTTTAAAGAATGGCTTTCTGCTTATGAAAATGGAATATAATTCTCCATTATTTTCATAAATTCAAAAAATTTAGACACAACAATGGAAAGATAATGTGATACATTTTGAGAATAACTGCTCATAGCTGGGTTTGGATAATCAGTGTATGTAGAGAAAGAAAACAGGGAAATGTACTTAAACATTTATTGAATTTTAGGAAATTCTAACTATATCATATCACAAAGATAGCTAAAACATCACAATTAATTGAACGGTAAAAAATTATTCTGATAACATTTCTCTTTACAAAGGTAAGATGTGAATGACATTTTGCCCACAAGTATGACTGGAAAAGTAGTTCCACCTTGGGAACGCACACATGCATGCAAAGCAGTTACCCTTGAAAATACACACAATTGTTTTGAAATCTCTGCAGCTTGGAATTCATACAGAGTAAGTCCAGAAATAATGCTGTCTATCTCAGCTCACCAACCAAGATAACACTGATGGTGAATATTCCCAACTATATTTGTGTTATTCTAATAGGGACATAATTTGTTCATAATTTGTACACATAAAAAAATGAAACAAAATCCATTACTGAGTAGAAAATAAGTAACCTTCCAAATGAGCACAATGTATAAAAATATTTTACTTTTAAAAAATAAGTGCTGGGTATAAAATTCTGACTTGCTTTTGCTTTATATTCCTCTTTTAAAACCATAAATAAACATATTATTTTTTAACAATTTACTTAGCTTCTCTTCTGTACATTACATATTCTGCAAATTGTGTGGACATAATTGAGTGTAGATTTTATATTATTCTTCTAATTTTTTGTAGCATTATTTGGTGAATAATCTTTTTTTGTTGCACTGTGATACCCAAGAAAAAACACTCCTAACACACACTAAAAAAGTAGCATTTGAAAATACTGAAGTGGTAAATTAGACTTTAATTTTCAGTGTACAGAGAAATCAGAAGCAGCATTCTGCAGAATCAGAAATTTATTGAAATATGGCTTATTCCACTTATTATATCATTGTTTTTAACAGTCTTCCACTTGGGAGCCATTTTTATAGGCACTTTACAAATGAATATGGAGAGAAGATTAAATTGTAATATCAATTTTGTATGGTGAATAAACTGCATAATTCAGATGGAAGATAAGTCTAAAATCACATAGTTGACACCAGAAAAATATTGAGTTGAAAATAAAAGAGGCTGTGTACTGCCTTAGTCCAAATCTTTTTTTTTACCTTGTTTATTGTGAAACAGGAATGCACTGCTTGCTCATTAGTATTCATATCAATGTTTGTCCAAAGAAGAAATGGAAATATACTCTACCATCTGATGTCCTGTTTTATATTCTTTTGCTTTGTTTTAGTTTATTCATCAAACACTGAGAATAATAGGCAGAGTGCAGAGGTGAGCCAGCTGTGTCACATATTTTCCTGCATTGAAGCTGTAAAATTATGTGTCAGAAAGTATTGATAAACTTCAATATAGTCATAATTTTGCCACAATATTCATACTGACTTCTACTAAAAAGTGAATTGTCCTAGCTCAGAAAGCCTAGTCTTCAACGATTTCCCCCTGCTAAATAAAATACTGTCAAACAATTTTTTTAAGAATTAGATATCAAGGAATCCTATTTCTTGATGACTACAAATTCCAAGCTTTTGTTAGATAACAGAAAAAAAGATAATAAAATTGATCTTCTATGGTGAAATCAGAGACCAAACCAAGTTTTAAAAAAACAAAAGTGAAAATATATTAAAAAATGTTCAAAGTTAAACTAAATTTCATTAAGAATAGCTCTAAGATATATTTTTTTCCAGTACCTGTACCATTTTTAACATCTTCAAGAAGAGGTTTTTTGCCATAAATCCTTTAGATAATATATTTGGGATTTACATTTTTCAGCTCTGAAAACCTGACTCTATCTTTCCAAAAAGCACAACACATTTCCACAAAGTGGAATAAACTCTTGCTATATTTTAGCATTATTTGAGAACAGCTTGCAAGGATACTTTTCAGGAAAACTTTTCTTTTATTGGCAGAGTGTATGTTAGTATTTTGCCTTAAGAACACTTTTAAATATTGGAGTTAATTTTATGCATATATATACATATTTTTGCAATGCCCCGACTGTGTTTTTTCCAACATTAAAATAACAACATATTGTGAGACAGTACTGAAAGAGTAACTAAATTTACAGTGACTCCATATACTTTTTTTTTTTTTGAGATAACAGTGAAATCTAGCTCAGTGCACTGAAAGGGATGCAGTAGCTTTTTTTCCTTTCTCTGCTTTTCTCTTTCCTGTGCAATTTTAAAATTAGGAATTTACCTAAAAATCTTTGCATATTTTTGAATTTTAAGTCTATCCTGACAGATACAGACTGACAAAGCTAATCATTATTTCTTGCTTTTGAGCAGCAGTATTCTTATTTCTTAATGAATCAGTAATATAAGAAACATAATTAAGGCTGAAAACTTATGAGGAAAAATATCTCACAGTCCTTCCTCTTACACTATTATATATAAATATATAGGTACTGTGAAATAATCAAATACCACAGAGCTAGAAAGGGAAGCAGATAGGAAAAACTTGATGTGCACTTGTTTCTCACTAACTTATTCCTTAGAAATAGTTCTAGAAACTGCTGCTGGGGTTGTCAGGCCATTCTGAGAGAGATGTAATCACACATTTCCTGAACCTGAGAGGGTAAGAAAATCTAACCCTACCTCAAAGCTTCAATTCTTATTCATATATTCATTGTGTTGTGCTTGTTCATTTCTGCCAGCTGTTGACTTTAGGATTGCATTGGTTTGTTTGTCATTAAAAATGTTATTTTCTAATCAATAATAAATATCATCTAGGGAAAGAAATAAACAAAAGAACAAACAGAAAGAGACCAGAACTCAGTATCTAGAGAAATACACCTCTCTAGTAAAAAAAAATCACAACAAATAAATCAGTTGTAAATAGAAGACCCTCATTCATCATCCATTTAATAATACCCACAGCCAGCATCAAATAACTTTGGACTGTTTATTTTTCTAATTCTTTTTCCTGACTGAAGCTTTTGACAAGTCTGTTTCTAAAGGCATATTGTTCTTACCAGCTACTGAAATTCTAGCCCTTCTGAAGAGCTCGGAGTGAGAGACTGACAATGAACATTTGGTGACAAGAGATTTAATGTTAGGAACCGAGATAGAGAAGCTGATGCAAAAGAAGCTTTCTAGATTTTGATCTGATCTTCCTTCTGATTTTTCATATTTTGAATAAAAACTTTATATATCAGCACAGGAGAAAAATATAAGAGCAGTTTCTGCAAACATCTTTTTAAAATATATCTCCCTGAGAAACAGTAAATTAGTGACTGCGATATGCAGTTGACATTCTTGCTTTAGTTTTTCTGTGTTCTTAGAGGTAATTATTTAGCAATTCTTTCTTTTCTTTCTCATTACTCTATATGGAGCTGTTCTTGCAGTGTTGCATATTTGCTCATACTCCTTCCAATAAATGACTCACAAGAGCTTGTGATTACCAGCATAAGAATTTCTATTCTAACTTAATCTATTAGTACTTGTACAATGAGTAGGTTTTTCCATAAGTGCTAATGCTTTCTGTGTGTCAGCATGCCTTTCTCTCTTGTGGCTGACCCACAAAGCTTTAAGTCTGCTTCTCTTCCAGCTGTCAACTCAAGTTTTATCATTGCAGATGAGAGATGCAACGGTGGAATAGGCTTTTATTCCAATATTACACTTACCACTAGGCTGTATCAAGCCTGAAACCTTGACCATCAGATTTAAATTTAAATAATTACATACATTGCTGAGTCTGCTCCCTGGCCTGAATTTAGTTTTGTTTTAGCAATCAGTCAGCATGGGATGCAATGAGAGTTTAGACCATTCCTAAGAACAATTTTGAAGCATATTTTAAAAAATAACGTAACTCTAG
>PYHW01010620.1:7947873-7959510 GCA_013186435.1 Turdus rufiventris | reverse complement strand
GTGTCTGTGAGCAGATGGACCGAGTGACCCTGGGCTGGGTCGCCGTGCTAGTTCCCGAACCGGGTCTCCACGCCTAGTAAGGCAACACTCTAGGATACATTTTTTTTCAGAAACAGCATGAGAGAATGATACAGGATATTTTAAAGTAAATATTGGTATTAAAAATACGCAAGAACCTCTGAGACTTCTGAAGATAAACCAAATGTTTTACCTCCTCAGTGTAACTGAAAACTGGGAAATAAAATTTCCAACCAGTTTGTTGGGTTAGAAAGACAACATTAGTGCACTGAGTACTTGGGGGAATCTCTCCACCTAACATGCACAGCCACCAGCTTAACAGACCTGGTTATATTAATGAAATCAATACATATTCACTACTTCCCTATTACATATTCATTACATTTCCTGAATACATTAATATATGCTACTTATTTCAGTGGACCTACTTGGATGTGATTCTGGATCATCTAAAGAATCTTTTCTCCTTGAGACCGTCTCAAAATATATGGTCATGTCATAATGTACTTCTCTTACTAGTCTTTGCTGTGACACATAATCCTTTTTCGAGAAACAAAGACATCTGCTGGTACATAATAATCACTGATACAGGTAAATAAGGAAGCAATAGCTGGCACAAGACTATTAGTCACAGACATAGGGAATTAACACAAAGCCACGTTAATCTCTGGCATTTGTACTAAGCACTGTGTAGTACAAAATCAAGAATTAAACATGGATATTGAAATCAAACATTATTATGCTAAAGTTAAAATAATTTTTAAACATTTCCCCCCACTGCTGCAGAAAGTCCCTTTTAAATAAATGCAACTTGCTCATTAACATTGGGTCTACCATGAATTCAGTACAGAAGCTTGAAACTTAAAAATGAGTAAGAATATTTCTAGGAAAAGGTTTTCCTCAGAAGTGGGTGGCAACATGAATATATAATTCAGGAGAAATTTTGAAGGTGAAAGCAATACAGTATTTTTGTCCTTCATCTTTCTGAAGGTGGATTTTATTCTGTAATTATTCAAATAATTTTGTGTTCTAATAAGTTTCTCACATTCCTGAATCTTCCTTCATTCCATTCTGTTTAAAGAACATCCAAATGCTCCTTTAAATTGTTTTGGGGAATAGTAATCATTAGTTGAATCAAAGTGGTTTTATATAGCTGTCCAGGATGAGATGACATCAAAGGCTAGAGGATTCTTAAAGCAGTCACTGTGGTTGCTAGAGTCTCAGCAGGGTCTGTTATTTTATACAAACTTGAGAAAAGTTGCTAGCTTTTACTTGCCTTCAAAAGGTATAAAGCTTATTTGATTGTGAGGGTTTTTTGGTTTTGTTTTGTTTTTTTTTTTTGCTAAAACTTGAAAGAGTTGTTGTCATTGCATACTTACTTTTAAGGTCCTCTACATATTTAGAAACTTTTATCGTGTGGCTGACCTCATCTGGGCCGCTTTCCCAAACCTCACTCTATTTACTAATTAGCTCTAATGCCAGAAGTCTAGGTTTTTGTTTTATTATGCTAGACTGGTATAGCAAAGTTGTACCACACGATAGATTTATAAAACCTTAAGTAGATCTTAGCAGATGCTTTTGCTGCCAGGCGTCAAATTTATTCCTGTCAGCATGCAGCCAATACTTTGTTAAGGAAAAAATTATCCTCTCTTGAGTTATTAAAGAAGAATTAGAACATTCCTTCTCACACCTGCAAAATGTATTCTCTAAAGTTTATTTTCTTTTTGTTTCCTTCTTTGACTGTTGAATTCAAATTTCTTCCTAATCCATATTTTTAATTTTTAAAAATGGTTTTCAAGGTACCTAGCATTTACTTAGCATTTACTTTTTGTACATTTCCCTTTATCTGTTCTCTGATTTTGATATTTGTGGAGGTTCAGTAGTTTTCTAGACACCACATGACACAAGACTACAAGGAATGCTGTGTATTAGTTTCTAATTCAAAGTAAACTACATGACCTACAGGGGGAAATACATAAGCTTTTCTAATGTGCATCATTATTGCAATATCTTCATTTTGAATCTTCTTATCTCTTCTTATCTTGCAGAATTAACTTGTGTCCATATTTTTTCTTCCTCTTTTACATCTCAGACTTTCTTTTTTTTTGTTTTTTTTTATTTTCCTTTTTTTTTTTTAAAGAGTCTATAAGATGGTACTTTCATTTGTTGTGAAAGACTTGCACTACTGACATTTGAATACTGTACTAGCAAAAAGAAAATATTAGTGTCTACTGTAGAGTACAAGTCTATTACCCTTTTCTATTTTATATCATGTTTGAAGTGCATGTGGAATAAGTGTTTTTAATTTGTATTGGTCTATGTAAAATTAATTATCTGGATGAAGTAGGAAATTATTCTGGAAAAAATGGTTTTAATATAAATATGCTTTGCTTTAGCATTTTAACTATGCAAAAAAAAAGTGTTTTTTCTGTCTAGTATATACTGTAAACAGTTAAACTCCTGGTCTAGAGACCCAAGGAAATAAAGACTGAAAAGGAAATTAAAAAGTTGCATTAATTTTGGTGACTTCTTGTAAGAACAAGTGACCATGAAATGGAGAAAGAAGGAAAAACAAATAGAGGAAAAAAATTAAATGAAAATACAGCATAAAGGATAATATAGAAAAAATATTAATGTGAAGTTTTTCCTAAAGAAGCAAAAATTTCAGAAACAACAAAGACAGGAATTCACAGTGACCATAGTCTAGAATTATTTTAATTGGAATTGACCTTTAAATATCATCTAATCTAACACCTCTGGAATGAGCAGAGGCTGTCTTTTCAACTGGACCAGGTTGCAAAGATGGGGCATCTTTCACCTCTCTGAGCACCCCATTCCAGCATTTTGACACCCTCACCATAAGGAGTTTCTTCCTTATATCTAGTCAGAATCTACCCTCTCTTAGTTTTGAATCATTAGCCCTCGTCCTCTCCCAGCCCTACTAAAGAATTTGCCCCTATCTTTCTTGTAAACCCCTTCCAAGTAGTGGTAGGCTGCAATAAGGCTCTCCTGAGCCTTCTCTGGAGTGAACAACCCGAACTCACTCAATCTGTCTTCATGTGAAAGGTGTTCTTTCTCCCTGATCACCTTCATAGGCTCTTCTTTGGATTTGCTCTATGTCCTTCCTATGTCAGGGACTCCAGAACAGGGTGCAGCACTCCAAGTGGGATCTCACCAGGGCAGAGTAGAGGGACAGAATCACCTCCCTCAATCTGCTGGCCAGAAATAAATTAGCACACCTCAGCTGCAGCCAAAACCTTGATCTGGAAGTTTAAGCAGTGCTTCCTAGATTTTCCCAGACAACTTTTTGTCCATTTTTGAAAACTAAAATGACTGTATTAATTATTTATGTCTAAACATCTGGACAGTTAATGATTTTTGGAAGCAAGCTAAAGCTTTGCCTAGTTGTTTTATTCTGCCACTAATTTTGTTTGGCCTAGTATTTCTGGCTTTAATAATGTATTTCATTATAGTTAAGGGCTTATCTAATGAGAAAGGCAGAACATTGGTTTCAAAGCAAAAACCTTCACCTACAACACAGAGCATGGACAGAATGCAGAACGTGATGCATCTAGAAATAGTTTGTTCTCTTTTTGACCTTTTTCTGAGCACAATGTAATAAGACCTAATGTAATGGTTATATCTTGAGCTATATTCCATGCATATAATTCTCATGGAAATCTGGAGAAGCTTTGCTTTTTGTCTGTGAGATCATCAGCTACTGAGGCATTATACACTTGAATAAGAAAAACTGGAGGGTGTGAGGAAGAGAGAGATAGAAAACAGTTGCAAATTGGCTGTATAATTCTTGGAACATCTGTTTTGAAGCCGCCTAGTGCCTGCCAATGTGCCAGGCTTTAATTTGGGTATCTGGCCAGTATAAAAGTACTAATTGGTGTGCAGTTTTTTGCTAAGCATTAGGCACGGTAAGAGGCATGATTAAGATGCTAACTTGCACGAGCAGTTTCTCCCCTGTTTTATTGGATCATATTCAGCTGTTCTCCCTAGAAAAAGAGTTCACTAGGTATCCCATTCTGATTTAGGTATTTATGTATATGAGTTGCCTCAAAGTTTAAACAGACCTCAGTCTTAGGTTTTTGAGATGCATTATGAAAGCCATTTAGCCGCATGCGTGAAATAGTGAGATATCTTTTCCCGGAAAGATCTATGTATTTGTACAGAAAGGTGCGCTGTTACAGTTTTATGATACGTGGACCACAATTCACTCACAATCAGTCTTCTTTAACAATAGGTAGATGACCTCAGATCGTGTTTCATTACTTTTTTTGGATATGTGTCATATGGCCTATGGGCCAAACTTTCAAAAATACAGGTGTGTCTCAGGATACAAAATTCCATAAACAATAAAAAAAACCACTAAACAAACTGTAAGGTTTCTGTTTCTAAAGGCCAGATTTCTAAAGATAAATAGTGCCTTAATCTAAATCTTGTCTTTCTTTTAGTTCCTAAGTAACTCAAACAATGAAAAATTTCATGCCTCTGGATAAGAAGAATGTGAAGACATGAAGAAGCATGAAATAATCCCTAGGAACTGCCTATAGAACTGCAGTAAATTGCCATGTGAAAGATTACTAAATAAGGTAAGAATACAAAATTGTCTATATTGCTATGGTGTATCATTCTTTAGGCCAGATGCCACTCCCAATACACTTATCAGACTGTTTCAACTGATTTAGCTACATATCCTCTTCTATTGTCTTTAATAAATATTTTAAATATCTTTCTCACCTGCTGTCTCCCATATTACAACCTGACACCTAAAAAATCCGTGGCATTCTGTTATACTTATGTAGATGCTGTTCATACAGGATACAATGCTGTATTCAGGGGTAATAGTACATTAAATTTTAAGTGTGTAATTGTTAGTCATCTCCCTTCCTTCCTCACCTTGTATATGTCCTTAAGATATTTTCTAGCTTCATCCACAAACAGTATGTTTTCCATTCGGCATGAAATAAGGCTATTGCATTTAATTCCTTTCCTTAAAAGTGCTGTTCCTGGCTAAATGCTTTGTAATTTTGCCATTTTTAATGCATTTGAATCTTTCCTCATAGTTTAATTCTTCTTAATTTTTTTTTTTATGTCTTTTCTTAGGATTTTCCCCAAACAACTGTAACATTGTGTTGCAATGTGTGCCACCTCCTAAGTCCAGCTACCAATATCAGATTTCTTCTCCAATATCTGTCATTTTAATCTACCACATTTTTGCCTGTTTTCATACCAGAGATCGTTCTATGCTTTTATCTCACAGTTCTTCCCTGAGGATCTTCTGTGATACCAAAAAGAAATTAGCCAGCTAATAATGACATCAGCTAAAATTTTCTATAAGGCTTATGTTGTTTCATTTTTCTTTTTCTTAAAAACTCATCCTTTTACCTCTTGAAGGATGGCTTTTCCATAATGGTTTTTCATTTATACTTGTTATTTTTTACCTTATGACTAGAAAATGGTTCTTACAAAACCTGGTATGTGTTCAAGCTTACAATAGAAAGAGGGACTGACATTCAAGAATTCTTTCAATGGAATCGAACATCTTACCCTTAGATAAATTTTTCTCAGGTCTGAAACCTCTTCCATCTCTTCCATACACAGCTAGAAATCACTGGCAAATGCCATAAAACATTCTGAAACTCTCTTCTGAACATCTGTGCAACTTTAAGATGTAGGCATCACTTTCGGATTATCAAATATCTTTCATTTTTGAGTTGAATCTCAAAGGAAGAAAATGATCTCTTGAAACAAATTGGGAAGGTAATTCTTAAGTATCTAAATAACACTGATGAAAATAGTTGCTTGTACAGTGACTCTGAAGCTGCTATCCTAAATAAATGCCAGCTATATAATTGTTTTCCCTTCCAGCTGGCAGGGGAGCCACAGGGATATTGCCAGAAATAACAGCTGATTATTATAGACAAAGATACATTTTATATTAAAAAAAAAAAAAACAAAAGCAACTGAACCTTTTGTTCTGTAGAAAATGATTGTCATCATTAGCGAGTATAAGTGTTTATTTCTATCTGATAATATAATTCAACTAATATAGACTGTAATTGTTTTGAAAAAAAAAGGAGAAAAATAATCTCAAGTCAGCTTTGTTGGTGGGTGGGGAAATATAAACCCTGAATTGAACCTAATTGTTATTACAGATGAATGATATGGGACTCATTTGTACATGATTTGTTTTCTTCTGTTAGTTATGTCTTACTCTGCGTTATACATTTGAGCCCAGGTGTTATGACTTAATTTTCATGCTGCCCATACCCTCGGTATTGCCATTAATTAGATAGTCACCAAATGTCCACATAACTAGCAAGTTCTAGATTTAAAATTGGTTTAGCTTAATATTCACCCACTTTTCCTGAGCTTCTCTCTTGTCTTTTGGATAGTCTAACTGAATTCAGTACTTTTACAATAAGTGTTTTACTTGCATTCAGCGAGTATATTTCCCCACTTTTTTTATCCCTTTATTTTTCTTTGAAGAGGTAAAAGTTTCTTTTTCACTTTTTCTCTAGGATTTGGAAATGGACTGTAAAGAATAATATCCTAGAAAAATAACTTATGCTCTGATTTTTCAAAGTCTCTCCCAATGTCGCCTTACTTTTAGGAGGTTACACTTGGGCTTGCTGGACTACTTTTGGTTTAATAGAAATTGAGATTTGTATGGGTGAGATATTTAGAATTTACTTCTGGAAGATCAATTAACTTCTTACAGAGACTTTTGTGTGCTGAGCACAGCAGAAGGACCAGATATACTGGAAGAGCTGGTTTTTGCTATATTAAGACAAATTGATGATGAAGCTTGAAATATTCTTCTACACACTTTGCATTTTGTGTGTAGAAGACTATGCTGTTCATTTCAGGCATTTTTGAGCTGATGAGGACTCAATCACATTCAGAGAATAGTTTCTATGATTTTAATATAATCCATTGTACTTTTATTGGCCTAAGTCATTAAAATCCACCCCAACAAAAGTAAAAGTGTACCTTCCAGGAGCATATATGCATATATCATAAAGTTTTTTGGTTTTTCTGATATCATAGTTCTTGTAGCAAATTCCTGGAGCTATACAGTTCATCTGCAAATGAATTTCTCTTTATGCATAAGTACGATATACACACTGAACGGAACTGGAACAAATTGGCACTTCGTTCCACAGTGGGAATAAAATACGTTTCCTGATCGCATCTTTCCCAAGATCTAAGCAAATTAGAGAAATAAAGGCCATTAAGTAAAATTAGATTTTATGCTATTTAACAGGTGTTTTGGTCTATTTTACCCTAAGGGTAGATCACAGTGCAGTCCAAAAAGTTAATTGTTTGATAATCTTACAGTTTGTACATTTATTTCCAGCAGTTTAGCCTATAGTATAGTTCTGTTAAACTTCTTTCGTCTATCTTTGGGTCTGTTCTTTCTTTAATGCACCAAAGAATTATAAAGAACAATAACTTAATTTTATTTTGAAAGTATTTGCATTTGATATTGTCAGAAACACTGGATAAAACATCTGAAGAAAAGAACTGAAATTAGGAGTTATTGTAACAAATTTTTAATCCTTAGGGTGTTACTGAAAAAAAATAAAACCAGGATTCCCTGCTTATTTTCAATATAAATTTTCCTGAAAGAATTAATTGTTTCATGTTGCAATATATGTCCCCTGAAGACCCTGCTTAAGGAAAGCAGATGGACCTGTTAGTGTAGAACTATATGTTTAGCTCCCAAAAACATGCAGATATCTTCCAAAGTGCAGTGGTGTAATATGAGAAATACCATTCAGTGGTCTATAGGTGAGGACCTAGCTTTCTGTCTCCCATCCATACGTGACCCAAATATATACAGTAATTTCACGACCATAAGGCGCAGAGGACTATAAGGCGCACTCCCCGAAGGTCGCAACTTTGTAGCTCAGATAAGGCGGACCGGACTATAAGCCACACTATTTTTTTGCAGTGATGAGCCGCGCAGCGCACAACAAAGTAGCAAATTACTGGCAGGTTCTCAATTTGCAAAGTTTTTCACTGCTTCTTCACCACTTTTTGCCGCTATTTTTCACCGCTTTCACTGCGATTTTTTGATGGTTTTTGGCTGTTTTTCGTGGCGATTTTTCGCCACTTTTTCACGGTGCTTTTTCAACCCTTCTTGGCTCTTCCCCATGGCCGTGCCACTTCCCCCCGCTTCTCCCTGCCCAGCAGCTGTGCCGGTTCCCGGTTTCCCCCGCCCGGCGGCCGCGGCTCCCGCGGTTCCTGACTCCCCCCGCACGGCCACAGCTCCCGCGGGTCCTGGCTCAGTTTGCAGACCGCACTTCCGGGTTCTCAATTTTCTGAACTTTGTAGATCAGATAAGGCGCACCGGACTATAAGGCACACTTCCGGGTTTGAGGGAAAATTTTAGTCAAAAGGGTGTGTGTTATAGTCGTGAAATTACTGTAATACATTTTATATTTGAAGAGAATAAAAAACAGACRAACAAACTAAAACTTTTGCAGCAATATAATATATACATATTTTCTTTCTTAGCAACTTGGAAATCCACACATATAACTATAAAGTAAGCTTTTATTTCTTTTCTTTCTAAAATATGGTCATTGAAAACTTCTCTGTAGCATTAGCAGTTAATCAGCTATTATATAAATATCCATACCATAAATCTACAGGATTTCTGTTTCTCATATAATAGCAGTAAGTAAATATGTCCGGAAATGGAAATAATCCATAACCTGATGCCCCAAGGGCTGAACATTTATACTGTTCTTTTCAATTCAGCCCCATGAATGAGTTCTGATCTCTTATCTACTGGCAAAAGCCTTTGAAGGGATTTCTTCCCGTCTTCCACCTGATCCTTTCACAAAAGTATTGAGTCAGAATTGCTTGCTTGTCTCAGTCAATGTCTCCCCAAGGTAAAATTTCTAAAAAATGTTGAGGGAAGGTCCTGAAATTTAAAAGGACAGTTCAGTTCCTGAGAATATTTCTGGGTTCAGATACTTTCTGAGTAATTTTATAAATCTTCCGTTATTGAGTATTTGCAACTGAAAGAACATAAAAAAAATTCAGAAGGAATAGTTAGAAACCTACTAATTTTCATAAGAACAATGCAAGTCTAACATGTAAAACATTGAGTTTTTGATAAAACTGCAATTTAGTCTTTCAACTTACAAAAATAAAAAGTATTAATATAAATTTTTGCTTTGGCTTGTTTCTTTTTTTTTCTGTAAGAACTCATAGCTTAATCTGTTTAGTCTAATTTTTATCTATGTATTGCATATATGTTTGTGCAATAATTATGCCTGGCACTACACACACAAGAAGGGAAATTGAATGTCGATGTATGAAGCAGTGGCATTTATTTTACTTTAAAAACACTAATAAACCCCCTTCTGATTAGAAAAAAATTCAATTCATTGAATTGATTTGTTTTAGGAAAGTAGGTTTTATGAGATAATTGACAGTTCAATTTTAATAAATTACTTGGCAAATTGTCTAATAATGTTTATTCTAATTATATCTAGGTACTATTATTGTTGCAAGTAATAGTTTTCCAGTCTTTACTTTTATTTAATAAATGGATCTTAGCAGTTTTGCAGAAATTTTCAACACTTATACAGTTATTTCAGACAGACTGCACATCTTTCCTTTATGATACTTGCTTTTCATCATGTCTGATATCAGTATGTTGTGCAAAATGAAATGGTCTATGCTAAAAATAAATATATGAGTATGAAGTCTTATTTTAATTTGGAATATCCTGTATATTTTGTGTGAAATTTTGAGTACTTGTTTCATCTCTCATGTAACAGAAGTCTCAAGGCCTTTGACCTTAACCTCAGGATTAAAGTGTAGTTTACAATTCCTTGAAATCCCCTGTCCATTACATGGCCTCAGTAATCGTGACACAGTAATTGATCTCATAATCTGTACTTGTGCTGTAAAAACAACAAATTGCTTGTTGTCATTTGTGGAACAGATGGGGCAATTTTATATCTCTAATTTTACCAAAATTCTTTGAACTTAAATGGTTGATACCATCAGCTAATGCAGGAGAAGTGTATTAGAAGTGACTCTTTACTAAATTTTTACTACTGGCAGGCAAGTTGTGACCAACAAAATTCCTTAGTGATTGTCAGTAGCAAGTAACTCAAGGTTAGTGGGTATTGATGCTTCAGGAGTTATGCTCATTTTAATCTCTGCTAATATGTTTTTTTCTTTCTTCTGTCCCCAGTTTATGTTTTAAACAGTGCCAGTTTACAATTAGATGATAAGATTAAATAGGTCTCAGTAACATTGTTACAATTATTTTTTCAAATGGAAAATATGCATTTTCATTGGGAAAATAAAGTAATCTGAAAGAGTGAAAACAATATCCATTCTATACAAGCATGCAGTAGAAATAAATACAGTAGACAGAATGTCAAATCACAGAACTTTAGCCTGATCTATGATGGCATTTGCATTTTATAGATCTCGGTTTGTACTAAATGTGGCCAATTAAGAAAATTTAACTGTAACTTTATTCTCTTCTCCTCAGCAGTTCTAATTTTAAAGTAATAGTTGTAACTTAAATAGGAAAAAATGCAAAGCTCTGTGCTTTTCAGTTAATTTCAATTTCTTTAAGGTACCCCTAAACAATTAAGTATACTTCATTTAGAAAAGAAACAGAAGAACTGAAAATCTGTGTTTTGTCATAGCCTTCTACCCAAAGTTGAGCTTGTGAAGATTTAAAAATGAAATCTCCACTGTGACTCCTGCTTCACTGGCAGAGTGCCAAGCACCATCTTTTAAATGAGATCTCTAAGCCTGAGTAAATCTGCAATACCAAATATCTCATGTTTACTTTTTCAAGCACATTCAGAGAGAACTAAAGCAACTGCAGGAGATAAATAGGGGGGAAAGAAGAAACTGCAGCAGAAGAAAGGGCTGGAGTATGTAAATATCCTCTCAGCACTGAGCAGCTAGAATTCAGAAAACCTTGTACTATTCTACCTTTGATGAAAGCAGCAACTGCTTTATCTTAAATTCTCTATCAGTAGCACTGCCTATTAATATTCTATATATACATAGCATGTAAGACTGAAACACAGATCTATTAATTTTGATGCTGCAATTTTAGGTCAGGTTAATAGCAAATTAGTGGGCAGGGAAGTGTTATTTAGCAGTCCATGAGCTACTTTGTAGGTCCATTTGATCATAACATACCCTTGGGAAAATACTTCTAGATAAAAATTAATAAAAGGTGCTATACAATTGCAGTATTTTCACAATTATAAGCTGCACCATTTTGACTAAAATTTTGATCCGAACCCAGAAGTGAGGCTTATAATCAGGTGCAGCTTATACATTGTCCTAGTTTGGAGGCAGGTGTCTGCTAAGAAAGGCAGGAGCTTCTCTTTGAAATGGAGAATGTAAACCNCCTCCCTCCAAATTATTAGAATTTTGAAATCAAGGGGCTTTCAGGCAAAAATATGGGAATTAGGAATAACAGTTCTTTTCTAGGGAAATTAAAATAGAAATACAGTACTAGATAGAAACAAATCCCAAACCCTGACAAAGTCAGAGTACAGCCTGACACCCCATCAGGCAGGGTGTTGGTAGCAGTCCCATTAAATG
>PYHW01010620.1:7927327-7947823 GCA_013186435.1 Turdus rufiventris | reverse complement strand
AGATGTGATTCAGTTGGAGCAGTGCTCCTGTAGAAGGTGCAGTTTCCCTCTGGAGGTCCAGTGGTGATGTGGAGAAATCCGGTTTTCCCTCTGGAGTCCAGTGGAGAAATGGGCTCCCTTAGTGTCCCAAAACCTCTGTTTTTATCTTGGTAAGAAATGTTGGGCTCTTCTCCCTGGCTGGAGCAACTTCCAATGGGATGAAGTAATTTTGTCAGTCCCACAATGGGACTCAATGGACCATTAGCAGAAAATGACTCTCTGGAGGAAGGATGGGTTGTGAAAAGATAAAGAACAATGGCCCACATTGTTTCAATGGATGGCCCATTAGCAGAATATCTCCTGCAGAGATAAGGATAACTGCCCCCACCCTCAACAGATGGTGGTAGAATAGATACCTTTTATCACACTCTGTATTGTAACATGGGGCTTATAATCAGGTTTGGCTTATATATGGACAAAGAACGAAAAGTTGCTGACATCGGGAAGTGTGGCTTATAATTGGTGTGGCTTATAATCGTGAAATTACTTTAAGTAGACGTATGGCTGAGACTGTTTCTGCAGAAGCCTACACTGGATTCGCAGGTCATGGGGATGCCTTTTAATTAGTTCTTTTCTAGATTTCCTTACATATATATTATTTATTAGATCTTTTCACTTCTTCTTTAAGTCCTCTTTTGCAGTGGAAGGAAATGTTTTCTGTCTGTTCTAATAGAGGCAGAAAATTGCAGACTTCATCAGATGCAGGCTACAGCAGATGAGCATTTGTAACAGAAAAGCATTTGTGTGTACTGATCATCGACACCTACAACTCATCTAAACACACACACTGCCTTTGCTTCGATATGGTTCCATCAATCTTTTGGACCAAACAAAGAAATCACTGTTGCTTGACTTCAGTAGCTCTAAGCTGGCATCCGCTTATTCTTGCTCTGGGCAGACTTCAGTGAGATGAAACTTGGTGATTTCAGACTCAGGAAGCCAAGTTTGTTTAGTGTGATTAGTCTGAAACAAGAAGTATTCACCAAATGAAGAGTATTTAGACTCATCTCATTTCCTCACATACTTTCTGACAACATCTTTAATAAGTCTGTTCAGATCTCCTTGTTCTGAGTGAGGAAATCCTGGAAAAATTCAAACACAAAAGATAAGCATACAGAGCATGGAATTAAGAACAGGAAGCTTGGGAGAAATGCGACAAAACTGTCTAAGCTGCCAGGGATAGTGTTAGGAAAATTAAGCCCTGATAGAATTAAATCTACACAGGGATGTCAAAGCAAAAAAGAAAAGTATATCAAACAGAGGTATCATAGTTTAAAAAAGTAAAGCTAGGGGAACTAGTTTTGTATGCACCCTGGAAGGAAATGGGAATTCACGTTACCTGGGACACAGAGAAATGAGAGAGAGCTTGTTACCCAGGACGTACAGGTCAGGTACTCAACAGCTCTTATCTCCTCACTGTTCATGGGCAAGTGATTCAAGTTGCTGGGGCAAAGGCAGTCACTGGAAGAGCAAGGAAAAACTCTATATAGTACAAGAAGTTTGGGTCCCAGACCACCTAGGGTACCCGAAAGTACACGAGTTCACAAGTCCATGGGACCTGATGAGGTACACCCACAGCTTCTGAGGGAACTGGTGAATGAAGAGAGGCTACGGTAGATCAGTGAAGTTCCCACTCACTAGAAAACGTGAAACAGTTCCCCAGAACTAACAGCAGGCCTGTCTATGGCACACAGCAACCTCTCTGCTGTCTCCCAACTCTCCTTTACTTCATTCATCTTATTCATGCAAGTGGCTTTATAGGTGGCACTAGCTGTTATTTCCACTAGTGCAGCATTTGAAACTGGGGAGAGTAGATATGGGGAGCTAAAAGAAAACAGCAGATTTTACTGGTGTTTACTGGATGTCATTAAAAGTAAGGCAGGCAATGTCTGGCCTCCAAAAAGGCTGAACAAGGCTGTTTGATTTACTGGCCGGTATGACTAGAGGATCTGATGATAGCAATTTCTGTCCTATAAAAAACTGTTTTGGACATTTCAGTAAGAGTAAATATAATCTCTTTGAGTATCACACTGTGCTTTTCATTTCAGGCAGGCATTTAGAGAGGCTAACTTCTCATTGTATTGTGACTTGTGTAATTGCTTTTACTTGGACAAATGAATTATGAAATACTGCCATTTTCATTAGACAATTTTTGCACAGCTATATATATGACAGCATAATATAAAAAAAGGCATTGAAATGTCAAGCATGCTTATAAAACAAAGGAGCAGCCTCTGAATGGAGGGTGCATGATAGGAACAATTCTTTAGTGGTACTTTAAGGGAAATACTTTTTAAATGCAGATATACATTTCCAGGTCCGACACATTTCCCTCTGCGCTCTTAGAACCTATACAACCTTAAAATCTTGATGTACTAATATATCATGTAAGATTTCAAGGCCCTTCTTTTTTTTTAAGAAATGAAAACTTTTCCTTATATCAGATACTAGGATATTGGCAGTAGTTTAGAAACTACTTTATGCCGGCTGCTGAACATGGATTTCTAGTTATGTGGCAGATTGGTTAGCTCAAATGTATGGGCGAACACACATTATTTAAAATATTAATTCCTGCTAGAATCATGCTCTTAAGATCTTAAGCTCAACACAAACAATAAATGCAGCAAAATGCAGACAGTCAAGTGTGTGCATGTGTGCATATATCATATTCTTCAGGAGTCAAGAGCAATAATTACCACCTTCATTACTTATTTCACTGCCTTCTATCAGAGTCTTTGCAGTTGCAATTTCTTTTTTCTGGACAATGGATAGCTATCAAAGAAAGAGAATTGCCCAGTGGCATGGTAGTGTATCTCTGAAGCCTGTAAGAGAGCAGAAGGTATGTAAATTCAACTCACTTGTAAACAAAGTAAACATTGTTGTCTTTGGTTCAGGTCACTGTATTTAACACTTTTTCAAGGATCCTGTTATTGAGCTGGGTTCATCAGATGAGACATATGCACAACACAGCTGGGACTGACTGACTGAGCACAGATGTGTATCTACTAAATTGTTTGTGACAGCGACTGTAGTTAATTGTGATGGGTGACAGGTACGTTGGAGGCCAGTCAACTCAGTGAACTGTTGACGAGTGTGGCATGAGACATGGTATATATTAACAGCATGTGGAAAATTTATGTCACCCATGACTGAAAATTCAAATCAAGTGCAGACAAATAAAGCAGACTGGAGCTGTTCATAGCCCTCTGCCTTGCTTCTGCTTTCTTGCTATCCTTAATATTAGAATAATGTGATAATGTTTATTTCTCACAAACTTAGAATAGCTTGGTAAAAATCTTG
Source organism: Turdus rufiventris (assembly GCA_013186435.1). NCBI lineage: Eukaryota > Metazoa > Chordata > Aves > Passeriformes > Turdidae > Turdus > Turdus rufiventris. Next base: position 7,944,484 of record PYHW01010620.1, on the reverse strand, counting down.
TAACTTTTTCACTGGAACCATCATTATTATTGCTGGTGCTATTATTATTATCTGTAAAAAAAAAAAAAATAAAGTGCTTTGGTTCAGCCCACACAATTTCTTCCCAGAGTTTCATTTGTGAACTCAATCAATACACAATTTTATTTACACTTTATCTGAGGCTGTTTCCTTAGACTAAGTCTTTGTGCCTTTTTTTTCTCCTTCTTGCTACCAATTCTCCCTTATTAATGTAGTGAAACATCAAATGAACTTTTCTTTCCTGTTGTGAAGTAAAATCTGTGCAACAATCACATTTCATTTTTCTAAAACTGAATTTGGAGACCTTGAGATAGAATAGTAGTCTTAGATGATTCAGTGAGAACCAGACATGATAGATTTGGAGGAGCTCTGAAAGAAGCCCTGTTAAACAATATTATCAGCAACAGAAGTTCATGTTAACTGTGCTTAGTACTTAGACACTGGATGAAGCAGGGCTGTCAGACCCATTTTGGGGGACAGAAACATCTTGACTCAGGGTTCTTTCCTTTTTGTATAATCTGAGTGCATAGAAGTCACTTTGAGGTATCCAAACTAAATGCTCTAGAGACCATAACATGCCCTCTATTTGTTTACTATACCACTGAAATTTAACTTTATTCTGTCACTATGTGATGCTAGTCCTCCAAATCAATGCCAGAGTTTTATAAAGCAATGCTTTCAAAGTTACAAAAACTGTAGTAAACTAGATAAGAGTGCTATGAATGCAAAATGCTCAGCAGAAAGGAATGGAACAAATAGAAAAAAAATTGTCTCCATTAGGTTGCATAAAACACTCTAAAACAATTTTCTTCTTTCTTCTAAGTCCCTTCAATTCTTGAAAACAAACTGGGTATCCTACCAGGAGAATGTGGGATTACATCAATCTGCATAATTTTTATCTGAGCTAGATATTTGTATCACTCATGCATGTTTTCTTCCCTCATATGATTTCTGCTTAAATAGATGATCGGAAGGTCTGCCTTGGGAATCCAACCTGGTAACAGGAAACTCACACTGCTGTTTCTCGGTTCCTAGACACACATTGTGAGCAATATCTCTTTCTCCTCTTCTTGTACCAGAACTTTTAAGGCTTGCTATGGCTACTGGTTCTTTAACAGTTCATTGGGATTCATGATTGACATGGCATTGTAGTGGGGTGAATTTCTACTTTTTATAGTATTCCTCTGTGTCAACTCACATCATTCAGTAACAATCATTATTCATGTGATCTTCTTCACCTTAAAAGTACAGCAGGGAGGTAGAGCCTACCTACACCTTAATCTTCTACTAGAAAAACAGTTCTGATGAGATGTGCTTCTTGTGATCTTCAATTATAATGGATTTATATAGAAAGCATAGAACACATATCTTGCACCTTTTCTAGCACAGTCTCAGAAATTGGTGAGCTGTAGCAGGACTGGCATATATGCAGTTATTTATCAGATGAAGTTTACCTACAGAGACCATTTTCTGTAAGATGGATTTTTAGCAGAAGATGCTGAGTTAGATGAAAGTCTTCCCCAAAGAGTCATGGAGGTCAGAGTGTCAGCATAAAATTGGCATAAATTTCCAGCCAAAGGAAATAATGTTTCCACCGCTCCTTCTCTATCCACACCTCTCTGTGGTCTAGAGATGTTATATCTGGGACAGCAGGAAGATACTGTAAAGAACTAAACTCCATGCCCATAATATCTGAGCATTGGAACAACAGAGTTTCTAAAAATTGGGAGGAAAAGCAGCTTCTTCACTACTGATATTATTTGCCTGCTGTTCCAGCTAGCTCATACTCACTATACTGTGATAAAAGCTTCAAGGCTTGGAGGCTTCTAAAATTCTGAGGACTTCCAGAAAATTTTTCTCTCAGTACAATGCCAGGTACACTGTAAGAGGCCTAAATGGGTGAATTTAAAGAGAGCTTTCCCATCTGCATTTTCACATTATTTGTTTTGGAAAAGAGGGTTTGAGCTGACATGTCTATTAACATCTAAATCATATGTGCCAGAATAACACTTATGTTAGGCTACAAGATTAGAATTAACTGAAATTAAATACTCTTATACAGTTCTATTTTGTCTTATCTTGGTGTTCAAGTGAGAAATTTATTCCCCATAAAGCAAGACTCAAAATGAGACTATAGAGAAATTTTGAAGAATTATATGATCTGTTCACTGTAAATGGCCAGAAAAGTATCATCAAACTATTCTCTTTTAGTCTTATAGATTAGCTGAGGGGTGAAGACTTTTTTTTTTTGTACTATCTGATATGATAACTTTATGGCACAGTTCTCCACCTTTCCATTTCCTTTTGTCCAGGCAGAGTTGTTCTTCTCCATCAATCTGCATCTGGTCCTGGTGGTGCAGCTGCAGAGCAACAATTGCACAGAAGAGCACTAGGATGGCAAAGATAAACGTACTTGCACTGTGAAGCTTGCAAAGTGGCATGCCCTTCTGAGTGTATTATATAGGAAGCACAGTAGGGGATAATTAAACATCAAATCTGTGTTTCTTTGAGGTGTGAAAACAGTAGTTTGAGACGGTGAAAGAGAAGACAGTGGCCACATGCAGAGCAGAGTGAGTCTTTCTCCTATTAAAGCCAGAGGGAAAAGGATTCCTTAGGGACAATGAAACACAAATGCTTTTACATGAGATTGAATTTTTAAGGAAAAGGGCAGGAGTGCCCAGCCAGGGCCAGGTTGCTGTCTGTTGTTATGGCAACAGAGGGAAAATCTCCTATGAAAGAGGAAAGAGTGGAGGGAGTGGGTGGGCAGATAAAAAATGGTTTTAGAAGGAAGACAAGGGGGAAAGAGTTTGTAAATGGAAAGAGAACAAAGCTAAGTGTCAAGGTTAGGCAGAAATTAATTTATGTCCATCATGACTGAAATGCCCTTAGAGACCCTGTGCACAGCCATTCCCTTTGTGGGTGGGCAGATTTGCTGGGGTCACTTCCACAGTCATCTGGCTGGCAGAATGCCACCGTGGTCCCCTGTCCTCCTGCACCCACTCCAGCTGAGGGCTTACATCTACCTTTGTTGACCACCTTAATGTACATAATACTTGCAAGAAAAATTCTTTTCATTGCTGTCTTGGTTTGAAAGATAGGTGTCTGCTAGGGAAGGCAGGATCCTCCCTTGCAATGAAAAATGTAAACCCCCTCCCTCCAAATTACTATAATTTTGAAATTAATTGGACTCTCAGACAAAAGGATATGAGAATAGGAATAACAGCTCTTTACTAGCATGTGTAATGAAGCAAACAAACAACAACAACTGCAATATTAACACCAACCAGAACAAGAACCCAGTAACATCCTCTCAGCAGCAGGCACTTTCCCCGTGGTGCAGTTCCGGGCACATCCAGTGGAGCGCTGGTGGCTCCCGGCCGGCAGGGCAGGCGTGACAATACCCCCGCAGCTGCAGGGGGCGCTGTGCAGTGGGAACACAGTAATGGCGGCTGGGCCCAGACGGGAAGGGATGGAAAAGAGAGGCTTTGCTTCACAACCCCCGAGGCAGCCAATTCCAGTGCCCCAGCAGGACTCTTGAGAACAGCAAGCTGGGCTGGCAGGAATGAGCAATAATCCCGGGATGTTAGATGAGATGCATCAGAAGCTCTGTAGCTGTGCTGGGAGGTCTCTGCAGGCAGGGCTTGCAGGGCTGCAGCGCAGCGGAAACTCGGAGCAGTGCTGAGGAAACAGCAGAAGCAGGAAAGCAACAGCCCAGCTCCTGCAGGGCAGGGAGAGGCAAGCCCAAGATCCAGGGCACTCGAGCAAATGGGGATAGATCCTTCTTTTAGTGAGGTGGGTGTTAATAAGGTCCCAGGTCAGTGGCTGCTCTCACAAGCAAAGGTTCACCTCATGGCAGAAGCTGCAGCTTTGGGCTGGGCTTGGGCTGCAGTAACAAGTTCCCAAGCAGCAGCTCCAGCCAACCATGTTCCTTTGAAGTTATGAGCTAGAGAGCCAGCAGCTGCCCCAGCCCTGTCCCCTACCTGTCCCACTCTTGTGGCACCTCTGCCCCTCCAGGAGAAACTCCCAAAAACCTAGAGGAGTGCCAGCAGATTTCCTCCTTCCCTGAAACCTGGCCACCTCCCTGATGTCTCAAGTACCCAGCCATCAGTGCTTCCTAGGAAATCAATGAGAAAAAATTCCACATGTGAAAAAGAACAAAAAAGAAACCCAACCCCCAATTGCCGAGGACTCCTACATCTGCTGTCTTTTGCAATAAATCAAACTGATCTCAAATGGTAAATTTCATTTACTTCTTGAGGTATGTTAGGAGATAAGACCTTCTCCTTCAGCATGGGAAGCTCCCTTTTTTCCCCAAGGAGAAGGTATTCTAGATAGAATAGTACTTCCAAGATGGACTCCAAAGGTTCTGACTACTGAGATGTGCAGATATTTTTGTCAGAAATAATGTCTTGATATATGATGGGTCTAGTAGAGAGAATTATTTTCTCTCATAGCAAAGCAACCCAGTATAAAAGAATGGAAGTTCTGTATGAACCAGATAATCGACTGGCTCTGGATGCAACTTAATACTTTGCTAAACAGATTCAAAATGAAATCTCTGTGCCCAATGCACCAGAAGGAAGTCTTATAAATCAGGACTAAGCAACACAAAATTAAGACTTTCCCTTCAGTCTTCATAATAAAAATCAAAGAAAAATAATGAACAAACTAGTGAAACTTTCCCAAAGGGAGATTTCTGTTTTCTTTAGTTTTTCTCCCTTTCATTCCTCAATAAAAAGTTCATGCTAGTCAGGCTGTTCATGAGTCAGTGCTGTTGTGAGAGCATGGCTGTCCCTGCTCCTCCAGCACATTTGAACTGGCTAGTCCATTTCTATCAAATCTGACAGAGAGATAGAGTTTTCAGATGTTAGACTCTTACAAGTTCTGTGAAAATTGCTAGCTAGGGGCAAGAAAAAGGCTACACTGAGGGAAAGACCCGAGTATGAACTGCACCATTACTGAATACACACATTTCTTGTGTTGAAGAGTGTAGATAGGTGGGAGAGGTTATAAATGTTTTAATTCTTGGAAAAGCTTCAATCAAAGTTTGAACTTTATTAGACACTATCTAGCTTTTATTTTCCTTCTCTCCATCCTCATATGAGTTCTCTGGTGTTTAATAAGAACAGGAAACATGCTGCAGGCTTAGTTTGCTTCATTTAAAAAGCTATTTGACGAAACACAAATCATTTGAAAACACAACTCTGTTAGTTGCAGTGTTTGTGGAACTATTTATTATTTAAAGCAAATGATATTTGCATTATACTGTCTCAAGAAAAGTTCTCAAAACCTGTCCATTGTTTTCCTTCATTAATTTTCTCTCTCTTGCCTGAAATATTCTTATTTTCCAGACTTTTCCTTTAACCATAGTTTCAAATCTCTTCCCTGGAAGTTAGTGTGAATATCCTTCTCTTTTTCCCCACAAATATTCAAGTTTGAAATGTAATTTCAGTATGAAGACCAATGGAATTCTAAAGACAATGTCTAGAATCTTATCTCACTGAGCCATGTGAAATTCTTTTAATTTAAAATAAAATATCCCTTCTTTTCTTATAGCTCTGATAGATCTCTTAAGCCTCTGTAGTACCAGTTTAGACTCTGGTCCATTATTATCAAACCTGTTTTTGGGGGTGATGTCATAGAATTCAGTGTCCTCTTTGTATCACTTTATGCTTTCCTCACTTTACTTTCCAAAACCATGTTAATGTTGAATTTATACAGTTTTGGGTTTTTTTTCATCAACAGATATGCTTACATCTGCCATCTACTGGTTTTTGCTTTCTTGAATCCTGTATTCAAAATAAAGATTGATAGAGTATTTGGACCACTTAGACTGAAGTAAAACATTGTAAAGGGAATTTGGAGATTTACAGCTGGGTTGTCAAATGTTGAGGATTGATTCAGTTAAAAGGGATGGCTTGATGAAGACTGGCTTTCACCTTCAGAAGAGATAACACTGCTTAGGATGTGGTATCCCTGATGAGCTACAATCTATTATGCTTTTAATTGGACAGCAAGAAATTAAACATAAATCATTCAACAGAATACAGTGATATAAAATCAATTAAGTCATTGCACTGGAAAAAATATTAAGTGCTCTACATTAGGGAACATTATGAAAAAGAGCATCAATTTTAATAAAACTTTTGTTTGATGCTTAATACAGTTATTCACACAGATTTTAGAAGATTTGAATTGCGTAAAGGTCTTTGTTTTTGAATCAGGAAAAACACTTCTAATATCAAATAGTAGGGGCAAATAACCAAGCAATCACTGACTATTGTAGTTACATAAGTTGAGGATCAAATTCAGAAATAACCAACAGATATCTAACTGTGATAATTTTCATCATATTCCACCCATGCAAAATGTGCAAGAAAAATTCAAGCCTGGCTTTTGAAGACATAAACTCTAATTTTTCTCTTACTTACCTACAGTGAGACAATCCATGAAGTTTAATTTCCACACTCATGTTAAAAGCAATCTAAATTTGTTTGTTAAGCAAGACTTGAAAAACAGTGAGTTTTCTGTAATTGATGTAAATTGAATGACAGTGGAGTCTTGACAAAATTCCCCATTTCCTCCATCTCCAGGTAGCTAGCTTACTAATTTTCACTCAGTCTTCCAAAGAAAACACTACTTTAGATAGTTTTTCCTTTTTGTTTTAGCAAGATTTCTGATATGAGAAACTAGGTGAACCTCCTTCTGGAATCAGACTTAAAGAAAGAAGGACAAACCTATATTCTTTACTCAGTCAGTAGAAAAACACTGATGAGCTGCAACTTCTGAACAACCTAAGTCTCTTCCAGGAAAACCTCATCATGCTCTTCAAGACTGATCTAGATGTTAAATGTTCAGGTTTTTTTAATACGTTTTTCATTTTACTCTCCAGAATCATCTCAGTTGGCACTGATCAAGTTTTTGTCATACATCATAACTTGCAGCTCAAAATCAACACCCAGCAATATGTCTTTCATGAATACCAGTTGAGCAGACATGTGTGATAACTTTGTAATGCTTGTAGCATCTATTAGGATTTTACTTATAATTGTATATCTGCTCCCCCACATTTTCAAGTCTCTCTCTATAAAATTACTTATGCAAAATTTTCCATCTAAGGTCAATTTTAACAGTTTCTTTCCATTCAAACTTTCTACCAGTGCCCACCAATAAAAATGTACAATTGTTAATGTTATTAAGTTTCAAAATTTATTTAAATTTTTAGTAAAGTCTTTCATTATTGTGTTTTTTATTAGCAAATATTCTGAAAACAACCCATCATTAGATTTAATGAGGATTCCATATGCCAGTTCAGTATACAAAAACAAATTAAGTCTATAATTAACTTATTAATTCAACGCAGCACTAATTCTTAGAATTTTATCATTGCTTTCTGTAAATGGAAGTTTTAAATTCACAGCCTATCTTTAGTGCTTGGGAATAGCTCCTGGAAATATGACAGCTGCTTCCCCCTCCCTATCTCCCCAGTTATACTGAGAATCACACCATTAAAGTACTCAGGAGCAGTAAGGTAATTATATGCTTTGATACATTCATTAAGAGCTCTGAAAATATATTTCATGATAAAATAATTTCGGTTCTCTTCAAATTATCTAAAACATGAGGAATTTTTGGTAAGAAAAGGCTAAGGTGCTATGTTTCTTTACTTTAGACAACAACCTCTTACAAATCAGTACTAAATGATGCACAAAAATCCCTTGGTATCTTAAAAAGGGAAAAATTACATAGGTAAACAGATAAATCTTTAGTACATTTGTCTTTATGGGAGCAGCTCCTGCTGTTGGTCTCTAACCTGGAGGGCATCATTCTTTTCTAAATTGCCAGTAGTGTCTCACAGCACAGTGATAAATAGAAACCACTGAAAGAAATAACGTTCATTCTAACACACAAGAACTTTCCAGACAGACATTGGCCTCTGAGAACAAACACTTAGACAAAATAGATTAGTTGCAGTTGCAGAATATATCACTCTGGTTCCCTATAAACCAGCATTATCCCAGCTGTGCAAATAAGTGCCTTTATGCCAATCATTAAGTAATAAATATATTTAAGAGAGAATCTAAAACTTTAAGAAAAACACAGGAAAAAGTCTTTCTATGTTAGTTATTTTTTGTATGAAGCAAACTATGTATTTCCCAGTGCTAATTTTAAAAGTCCCTAATAATGTAGATGCTTTTGTGTTATTTTGTGGTAGAAATTTTCCTTTGTCACACAATTAATGAAACAGAAAAGAAACAAGTACTACAGAATTGCAATTATAAGTACTAGTTTAATAATAGAACAGAAAACTCCCTGGTAATATTGTCTCTTATTTATTGTTCCACCTGAAGCACATATGCTAAGACAGAATTTTGGGTTTTTTTCTGGTTATGCTGGAGTAACATGCAGCTATGCTGTTTGTGTTATTCCTCATTAATTATTTCAAAAGTCTGACAGAATGAAAACTGTCTTGGAAAATGCACTTATTCTGCTTTGTCTGCTAGATGCATAGAATATGGATTGTTTTGTTTTGTTTTGTTTTTAAGAATTGATGTGACTAATAATTTGGGGTTTTTTCATGCAGTCAGAACCCTAGGAAGGTATTGTGACACTACCAGCCATTTTTCCCATTACCTTTACTCTGGCCACAAGATCCTAGAAGTTCTAGTGCCTCAGACAGGTTCAGCTATCCAGCACAATCAGAGCAACCCTACCCTAACTACTTACCCTGTCTGAAAAGTTTCTTGCTTCTTTTCTTTAGGTACCAGAAGCAGTTAGGTGAATAGAGCCTTCCTTGCTCCTGGGGCAAGGTGTGTGTTGGGAGGGATGGGGCGTGAGTGGGGGGAGGGACAGCAAGCACAGCAGTGAGTCCAGGCAAGGACATAGAAGGGTGGGGGTAAACTATGACATTGTGGCCACTGCCAGGAAAAGAGATGGATGCTTGATGTACCAAGGAGCAACTAGCCTGCTAGGAAGTCCTTGAATGGTCACGGATGTAGCTAAGAAAACTGTACAGCTGCATGTTGTCTTCTTTCCTAATAGAAGTGGTGTTTTCTTTCTGTCATCATTAGACTCTAAGAACAACCCTTTGTTTCAAGTACAACATTTTTTGTTTTGTTTTGTTTTAATATATAAAGATATCAGTGCAAAATCTGTACTTCTATTGACATTTGGATTGAATTAATGAGATGGATTTTAGCTAGGACTACATCTTTGGAAAGCTCTCTCTATTTTCTTTTTGGGGATGCACTTCAGCAGAAGGAGGTGCTAGCAATAGAAATGCCCTTTTTTATTTCCTGTGCATATACATAAATTTTTCAATACAATCATATTTTTCTAACAACTGCTCTGCATGCCTGCTAGATCTTTTAATTTATTTGACTAAAATATTTTAAATTATACTTTTATAATAAAATCAACTTAGTAATTCAATATGATTATTCCCTACAGCTTGACAGTTGGTTTAGGGCAGTATAAATAAGTATTGATTGCCAAAATGGTTGGTGGTCTTGCTTCCTTCCTACATCCGTCTGTAGATCTCAAAGCAAATGGCATATTGAACAAGCTTAAAACTTATCCTTAAGCACCCCAATAGAAATTTAATAAAAGATATTGAAGAGGCTTCAGGAGGATCAGAAGCAACTGGACATCAATGAGAAGGGAGGATATACACTCTTCTGTCTTCAATTTATGCCAGTGCAAATTTTAATTAGATGAATTTGATTCTTAAACCTGCATGTTAGATCCAGGTCCAAAATGTAGAACAAAGGAAATGTCTATTTGATTTCCATAGGCTTCTGAAGCAGCCTGCAACCTTCCCTGACACGGTTTCCCGAATGTTTCTCCAACAAAGTAAATATGACAACTGTGATGACTAGGAGTTTTTCATTTTTAGGGTGCTGTAGATTTCCTAAAATTCTATTTGTTCTGTCTTCTTCACCTTTGTTCAGCTTTTCTCATTTTTGTTTCACATTTTTTGTCCTTCCTTTCATGTTCATTTTCTTGTTATCTTTTCCACCCATCTGCTCTGGAGTACAGAATCAAAGTCTTCTCCTATTCAGTTTTTTTTCTAGATTTTCTCATATTCACTTTTCTCTAGGACTATCAATCATTTAAAAGATAACAGTAAAAGTTTTAGAATTCTTTCGAACTATATACATCTGCTAATCATACTTTCAAAATAACACAGGACACTTCTCTTGCCAACTGTGTAGTACTAATTCATATTCATTTATCCATGTCTGATTGTAATTAATTTAGAAATAGCTGAGCAGGCAATAAAAAAGCTAGTCTGAAAATTGTGCTTTCACAGACTTCCAAAGTCACCTGTGAAATTATGGAAATATTTATTTTCACTGACTCCTGAGCTGCCATAGTGATGCTATCTGGTCCTACCCTTACAAATAGGGTAGGTAGCAATTTCAGCTAAGGCATTGTTATAACTTGCTCTTGAACTTTGGACTGTGGTATAAATTGACCCCTAATGATGTGAGTAGGGTGTGTCTTTTGAATTTTATTGAGATTGGGATTTTAAATCAGGAACTTCATGGATAGCTGAAAATGCATCAGATACATAGACAATTTTCTTTGATTTATAAGTGGTGAAGTATGTACCATCAAACGTATATAGACAGAATTTCCATATTACTTGGACCATGGAGTATTATGTTTTTTCAGTTTATTTTGTTATTTTTCAGGTCTCTAGAATTGCATTAATATTTGCCTTGATGAAAAGAGAGATTTAAAAAAATAGGACTAAGATTCTTTTGTAAAATTCACATTCCTTTGTTTGATTGTGTAGATCAAGAGGCTTTGTATATTCATGTTTGAGGGAAACAAAAATTCCTCAGGAACTTCTACTGTCCATACTATTTCATAATTCAGCAGTGAATCTGCACAGTAGCACACAGAATTAACTCCACAGTAAAAACTGCATCTCTGAAGGAATAGGTACTGGTCTGAAAATAATGCTTTCCAGTCACTGACATTTTTTGTAAAACCCATATGATTTAAAAACACACAACTAATTGTTTCTTATATTTTAGTACTCAGAAGTGCATGTTATGTGCACATTCTTACCTTGTCTATTTGCTATTTTAAATGCTATTTTAAAATCTGTAAACAATGAATGCAGTTTTCATCTTGGGAAAAAAAAAAAAGCAGGCCAACCTGAATAATTTTAATTTTCAAAAATATAGTAATGCTTCCAAATCATTGCCAGTATGCTGATTATTTCAGTACTCACACAGTAGGAAGGAAAACTGGAAAGCTATGCAGCAACAAAGAGGGTCAAGAAAGATGGGTTCATAGAAATGATAAACAGACACAAGTGTTATGAAAATCAAATAATTTCATAGTAGTAAGTAATCTGGAGGAGAATAAAATGGTTAATGAATAGTTAAATTTCCTTTGATCAACTCTTTGATTGAATTTATAATTAAAAAAAAAAAAACTACTTCAAGAGAATAGAAAAAAATAACTATACCTTCTCCTCAATTCTTGTAACTTTAGAATAGAAGTCTGATGAGCAAAGGCAAGTGTTTGAGAAATGAGATGGCAGCAATGTGTGGATAGTAGAGATGTTTTAACTGAATTGTAAAAAGAATTATGAATTACTCTGTATGCAAGCAGCTGTGGAATTACCAAAACATAAGGACAAATAAGAAATTCTCTGCCTCAATGAGTTCTATTGAGCACAGATCAAATCTAAATTAGATCCAGCAAAATTTGAAAACTAAAGATTGTCAGATCTTTATGTAGTACTGTCACCAATTCTTCAAGCAAAGTAAGTGAACACAAATTGGCCTAGCAAACATAGAGTAAGAAAAACTGTGGCACACTAAACCCAAGGGAGTAAATGCTGACTAGATTATGTATGAAATCCGTTCTCCTGGATGACCCATCAACCTAGGCATTTATTTCCACATATCAGCACTGGTAAAGGAGATCATTCAGTAGTTTCAAAAGCAGGTTTATTAAAGATGTGATAGTATTGCTTCTATTTCTACTAAAATCCTGAAGACCCAAGGGAAAATTCACATGACATAACTCAATAGTTTCAAACAAAAGTTTATCAAGGTTGTGGCAGTAGCTCTCTTATATCCACAAAAGCCCTGAAAACCAAAGGGAATATCCTTGTGAAAATCCCATTTCACCACCAAATAGTTTGGCATAAGTCTTTTCTCAATCTGATAAAACAGAGAGTGACTGAAAATGGAAGTGGGCTTGGGGTTTGCAACTAAAGAAAGGGAGTTTATGGACTTTGCAAAGCAAGAGAGGCGATTCAAAGTATAAACATAATTGGCTTAAAATATTTGCTTTCTGATGGTTTCAGAGACAAAAAAAGAGAGAAGAGATGGGGAAACTAACACAGGTAGAAAAAAATATTCTCTTTCCTCATCTGGGTTTTCCTCAAGTTTTCATGTTAAATAAAGAACACAGAGGAGGCCAACAAAGAAGGAAGATTTGGCAGCAGATTTATTAAATCTCTTCAGAGACAACAAGACTATGCCTGGTTTACATTAAATTGAAGTCAATATGAAGATGGGACGAGTAAACACAATATGATTTCTATCCTGAAATAAGTTGATGTTTTAAAGCAAAATTTAATCTGCTCATTTTAAATCAAAGAAGTGGGTTATATAAATAAATAAACAAAAAAAAATAAAGAAATAAGGGGATTTGTACTTTCTTGTCAATGTTTTCTTGACTCATATTGCATGGATTATTATATGCTACTCTATATAGCATACTACTAAATGTAATAACACAACCAAGATCAAACTGTTTCAAACAAAAAAAAATCTTGAAGAATGGAAGAACAAAAACTTGAAGTTTGTGGGTTAGGATATTACTAGTACAAATTCAAGAGCAGATTTACTAATTACCATGAATTTGTGTTTCTAAATGAAAGTACTCATGCATTACCTTTTGAAATATAACGCTTGTTGAAGAGAAAGAGGGAGAGAATGAGAATGAGAGGAAAATACACTATTTCTAGGGAGACAATTATGTTTCCATAAGCTTCTGACATACACAGATACACAGGACGGCACTGTTAAAGTGGGGTAGAGAATTTGATAGACAATTCTCTACCCACTACATCTTTTCTGTGCTTTAATAAGGCACTTTTGATTCGTACCTTCAATATTAACAAGACTGAACCTATTAGGGAAGCACCATTTTTATTGATACTAGCTTTTAAAGTCCAAACTTCTAGTTTGTTCAGGTCTTCTATCTTCAGAAATTTGACATTCTAATTTTATATTGAAGTTCACTAAATTCTATTCACTAAAAAACCTTATGAAATGGTTATTTTCTAAAATAACATATGATAATACAGAGTTATTAACATAATATCAAATTAAATTAGGGTTGGTCTTAAGCAAATAATAGTGATTTATAAGGTATATTGTCAAGTTTCCAACTTATTAAAGGTTTTCCTCAGCATAATAAGCTTCATATGCAGCTACTGAGCTGTGATGTTTCATCAAAACTGAATGCGTGTTGTAACAAATTTAATACGGTCTAGTAAAACTTTGGAAACCAGCTTTCCCAATTTCCTTTGGAACCCATGCAGCCCTAGACAATAACCAATTCTCAGATTATTTCAGACAAATTAATTAATTTACTAAAAGACATTTCTGCAGATAAGTAGTGAAGATAATTATTATCTGAGATAATAAGTGAAAACAGTGAATTTATTTGTTTAGAAAGGTGTTGACTTCATCTGTATCCTGAGGAGTTGAAAATTCAGTTTACCTCCTTTCCATGCAAACTGGAAGCAACAGAAAAGAGTAATTCTAGCTAGAATTAGTGAAGAGTTAGAAAACATATCTCCAGCCTTCTAGAGCATCTTCAGTATGAAGGTGTTTCCAGATGACTAAAATATTAGATAAAAGTGTGAGCAGACCATCTTCAATGTAATTCATGTATTCCCTTGAGTGTCTTTTTTAATCCAAGAATAGACCTGGCCTAACTTGGCAAGATGGCTTTCATACCAAAGCTGGCATATGTATTTGTAACTGCTTGTCTGGATTTGTAGCTATATCCAAATTTAAAATTTTAACATTTTTCTAAAAAGAAGCTAATTATTTTTCTTCTTAAGTGATAAAGCAACACCTTGTTCAGTCACTGAAATAATACAAAAATGTAAAAATGTTCATCTCTTTCAGGTGAGTTACAAAAGGAAAGGAAACCCAACGGAAAGCCCAAATTATTCATGGCATAGGACAAAACCAGTGTCATCATAGCCTGTGACCTGGTGTGTGATGCACTACAAGTTATCTGGAGAGACAGTAGCACATGCCTGACTTACTACAGTGAGAGTGCTGTGAGTAATATAATCTCACCTAACAAACAGTTAGGACTGTTAGAACTCAGGTGGTCAAGTCACAGGTATGCCATCATTGACTTGTTAATGAATGATCCTCAAATGTTATTAATTTTTATTGATTTTTTTTGTTTCATTTTTTCTTCATGGTGGTCAAGATTGTATTAGACAGAAGAAGGAAAATTCTATTAATATACAATATAGATAATATATAACTAAATATTACTTCTAATTGACTTTTATTGTAGCAGTCAATTCATATACTAATGTTAGAAACTCTTTTACCTTCTTCCTCGTTTGCCATAATGATTTTTTTAAGGAATATTTCAAAATTTTGAATGAAAATATGTATAGAAACACAAATTAATTATAGAATCATAAAAGCTTACAATCTTCAAGGTTGAAAGAGACCTTTAAGATCCTCAGGTCCAGTTGTCAATCCAGCACTACTGCTGTAACCTGTAATTTACTGAACCACATCACCCAGCTGCACCATTCTAGGCCAGCTGCAGGGTTAGGAAGCTGTAGATTTCAATGTTTATATTGATACTTTAAATAGGATACTGAGAACATTCCCCAAAAACAGGACTTGTACTATTTACATATTTTGATTTTTTTAACACTGCTGCAGTAGGTTAAAAAAGCCTCAGAGAAGTAGATTAGTAAATATTGCTTCTTCTCTGTAATATCCCTGTGATTAGATTTTCTAGAATAATTCCTTGAAAATCACTGCAGCTAAATTTAGAAACTTTTAAATAGGCACATTTAGTTCCAAACCTAGAATTTCTCTCCTGAATTTACCCTCTCTGCATGTGTGTTGTTAGATACTTCCTAAGTTGTACAAGAAAGTACTGATCAATCTATTTCTTCATTAATTTACCTGTATCCTTATCAATTTGAAACTATTTTGTTAGAACAATAAATAGAACCTATGAAAAGCAAAATTGTTTTGTAGAATGGTTATTTTACTCATCTTGGCTTTTCTTAAACATTTTAAAATAGGAAGAAAAATCAAGAACTTCCTCAGCTGTACCTTTTTTCCCCATGCATGTGAATGAATCCCGGTTTCTCCCTACTTTGACAATGAATATTATATTTGAAAATAACTTTTCAAAACTAATAATATGCATCACATGCAGTCATATACATTAAAGCTTTGTGACTAGAGTCTCCTAATCACTTTTCTATTCAATTTGATAAATTCTTTGCACAGTTTCTAAGACCTAGGACATTTTATAATAAAATCACAGGCCCTGAAACTTAGTATCTCAGAGCCACTTTAGGGGTAGTCAACAATAATGCAGAAAAAAAAGCCCATATATTTGTTCAATTCCTTTTCAGGGACATAACTTCAAATAAAAAATTATGAGAGTACATTTAAGTTCACTCAAACTGATGTCATTCCAAGCTCCCTGGTCACAAAGTCTGCTTATTCTCAGAGCTGATCCTGCATATGCTAATAGCATTATCTAGAGATCATGAAGAAAAGACAAGTTCTTTGCTACATGCAGCTATACTCCTTTCAATCAACCTCATGCTGAGAACCATTTATTACCATAATATATGACATAGAAAATCTTAAGAGGCAGTAAGGGGCAAATTTTCAGATTATCACATGCCATTCTAGCTGTGACTTTCTCATTAACTTTAAAAGAACCATGTGGCTTAGACCAGCTCAAAGCTCTGAAATATACCCCTACACATGCCTCAGAATAAACCTTTAGAAACATAATAATTTTCCATATTTCACTTAATCTCTACAAAATAACAGAAGTCAGCAGCTAAGCAGACTCTTCACAAGTAGTCTTCAAGCTGCAGACAGCCTCACATTGTGCTTAAGGTGACCTTGTAGTATGCATGGGGACAAACCTCAGTTCTTCAGCAATTCCAAGTCATGATGAAAGATGAAAGAAAAGAAACTTCTGGCCATAAGGCACCATTAATGATCCTACACTACAGTTAGCCACGCTAGTTTATTTCCTTTGACTTCAAGAAGCTTGCAAAATGCAGTTAATGAGAAATGATTTTAAAAAAAATATCCAGAAATCTAACTGAAATAATGTGGACATAAAGGAACAAAGCTTTATTAGACAGGCACCTTGAGACAGTGTATGGCTTTATGCACTCAAAGGAGAATGTAAAAATGATATGACACCTTTTGTATCCATTCTCCTCAAATGGATTTTTTTTTCTCCTCTCTACCCAGATCTTGCTGTCTATTACATGCTCAAAGGCCATAATTATTGAAAAAATATGCTTTTGAGAAAAGCATATAATTAGTCCATGCAGCTGGTATAAAAATTACTGGCAGGAGTAGTAGTATCATTAAAAAATTGGAACTAAGGCACATCAACTATACTCCAGGGCAAGTTAAATACACAGAAACTCTGGTAAATATTTTATAACCCAGGATAGTACACACTCAGGGAACCCAATTTTTTTTTAACACCACTGATCCAGACTCAAAAAAAGGTAAATTCTGCCAAAATGGAACTGTAGTGCATTCTGGTTTACATAAGTTTAGTAAGGTGATTTTCTTTGACTCTTAACAGAATTAGGATGCAGTAGAAAAAAAAGGTAAGTTTGCCCCAGAGTCATGCAATGATATTAGAATTCCAATTTGTATTTCAACTATTTTCTTCTCTATGAGAAACTTCTTTGAAATTATGAACTGGAGTGCAAACTAATTTGTACAGTAATTTCATGATTATAAGCTGCACCATTTTGACTAAAATTTTGGTCCAAACCCAAAGTGAGGCTTATAATCAGGTGAGGCTTATATATGGACAAAGAACAGAAAATTGCTG
>PYHW01010620.1:7871170-7912303 GCA_013186435.1 Turdus rufiventris | reverse complement strand
GGTGCGCCTTATAGTCCGGTGCGCCTTATGGTCGTGAAATTACTGTATTCCATTATTTGAAAAAAATACATCAAATCACTATGTGGGAAAATACATTTCTTTCCAATACTGACAATTCCGGAGTGGTATTATTCAACTCCCAGAATTAAAATCAGCAAGCATTCTCATTGTCATTCTATTCACTAAAACTACAGTTTTTATTAAATACACTTACTAGAAATAGTTCATAATTTATTCATTAGGGACAATGCACTATAAAAATTGATTTTTTAAATCCACTTTAACTAAAGGTCTTCAAAACTTAGGGCCCTCCACATAATACTGAAGATAAAAATCAGTGTTTGAAATAAACAGAGTGACTACATGAAAATACATCCACTTGTAATTTCTGAAGTATTTTGTCTTTATAATAATGTATCTAACCACTCTTCATTTTGTGATATTTTTATCAACATAAAAAGGTGTTCAATGGATTAGAACATATTTATGCGTAAAGAGCTCTGAAGTTACATCCTTACTGCTTACACAAAATTAATATATGAAGGAAAAAGTGTAGTTAGAGATAGGTCATTAGCTAAAAGAAAAAAACATTCAATTTAATGGTATCTTAATAAAAGTGATTGTATTTTTTATCTCTTGTTCTCCCAAAACATGGCTGGTATTGCATAACGTGTTTCAGTTCTCATGCTTTAGAGCCAGTTAGAAAAATTGATCCATTCCACAAACAGTTTTGAATCATTCAGTACTGAGATATCTGGTTATTACCCTATTCCCTCTCCTGGTCTTCACCAACCTGTTTGAATACAAGCCATGAAGATGCAAAACTACAGTAAATATGTGTTTCCTTATGTTCTAAAAAAAAGTCTACTCAGGAATATGCTGACTTTTTCATTCTTTGGGCTAGTGGCCAGTAGTATCTCTTGCTTGAGAGGAAAGAGAAAAAATAAACATTCATTTCATTTTTTGCTTTTCAAGATATTCCCAGAAGCAATATGAAAGTGATTATCAACTACTTAATTATGACGCTTAGCCACAAAATAATTATTAAAAAAAATCTAATAATATTTACACAAAACTGTCAAAAATATTTTCTAAATAAATGTTTCCTTTTGACAGCTATGCATCTCTTTGTAACAATACTGAAAAGTTTATTGCAAAATATGATACATAGTCCTATTGGCTTTCAGCGTTTTAGGGTTGGTGGTTTTTTTTGGTTTTTTGGGGGGGTTTTTTGTTTGTTTGTTTTTAATTAATTAAAAGCATTAATTTAAAGTTCATAAGTGTCTTAGACTCACATTATTATAATCCCCCTGTGATACTGAATTTACTCCTGTGAAATCTTCCTTAAAACATCGTCATATGCAATTTGTGAGTGGTCATATGATCCTGAGGTACAACGATGTTTTCTTCCCTTATATCAGTTAGGAACCACTCCTTGTGCCCATGTAATATAAACTATTGACAACAATACTTAATCTCTTCAGTGAAGATTTATAAATTAAAATCTTATAATACTGAACTGACAAATAAATGCTTGTTTCAACATTGTTTAGATGATGTATATTCCATTTACATTTAGAAGAAATAATTATTTTTAGAAAACAAAATGACAAAGTAGAACTATATATTTTTGCTGTCTTTTTTCATGAGTTAAACGAGAATGTAAAGGATACATTAGTTTAATTTGGTAGAGATCCCTTGTAGTCCATTTAACCACTTTGTTATTAAGAGATGAGAATTTATTAGTGATCTTCAGGTTCTGGCAATAAGAAAAGAGTTGTGGGAACTGTGTAAGGAAAAGTTAGTCTGAAAGACAATATTCTCTGAATATCATGTTGCAGTAACTTTTCAATTTGCTCAATAAAAGCTAGAATCAAATCAGCAATTCAATCTCTAAAAATACTCCCCTGAAGAAAGTATTATACAGTGGGAACTTCAGAGCATGAACATCTCAAAAGGAATGCAGAAAAGAGGAATATTTTTATTGGTTCCTAGACTTCCTAAAATTCACACTAATTACTTTTGATCTTTTATACCAGAAGACCAACAAGTGATTGTTTTCTATAATCAAAGGTTCCAGTGACTTTGAACATTCACAGAAATTTTCAAGGAGGGGGAATTTATTAGCCAGTCAACATTTTCCTTGAGGTTTCACATCAAACATTTCCCTTCATAGTGTGGAAACCAGGAAACGAGACACTTCTTAGCATTTAAAGGCAGAGGTAATCTATTTAGTCTATCACTTAGAGGATGGTTTCACTTTGCTGTACAAATATAAGAAGTAAAAACTTCAGGTGGTTTTAAACTTACAGACCAGTCATGGGTATGTGCCAAGGTAAAGTCCAGATGGAATCTCTACTATGAGATATATTTTTACACATGGAGGTATCTAAAAGTGAGACCTGATATTCTAAAAATTAATAGCATCTAATCTATGCTTTTTAGTATTTTTTTAATTTTATTTTGTGGTAATGGTGGTGCCACATAAATTCATAATGCAGTATTGATAAAAAAAGTGTTGTAGTTCAGGTGCTATTCTTCTCATTAGAGCATGAATATCCATGGAAATACCACATGTCATCAATTTTTTCTGTTCTTCTTCCTTCAGGCAAAACTTTGCATTATCATCCAGATGATTGTTTGGAAAGTTGTAATATGGATTTCATCTCAGCCTGATTGACTAAACCCCAGCTCATATGGTACTATTTCCTAGAGCCAGGATTTAATCAGAGTGACTTGATAAATGTCTACCCCAGAATTTTTTCCCATGAGAAATGTTTTGCACTGATAACTAGACCATTTCATATGTATTTGCATAACCAAATGAATTGTATTGATTAGCAACACTTAGTATCTATTCAAGTACCTATTTCAGGGGATTCAGGTTTAAATTCTCTAATTTAAAATCTTTTATATTTGAATACTCAAGTCAATATTCAAGCTTATTGGCAATGCATATCGTTTTTGGCGACAGCTTAGAATACTGAACTATTTAAGGAGGTACTACCTCTCGGGATTGAGATCAGTATCACCAACTCTCTAATAAATATTCAACTATGGAGAGAACAGAGCATTTTCTGAAACCTACTAGGCTCCTGTAGTGCTGAATGTTTCACATAAATATGGCTGAATTAACTAATTCTTTGTCGTGCTGAATATTATCAAGGAATTAAATTTCTGAGCTATAACTTGTTCTTTTCTAGCTTCTTTTGTTCGTTTATTCCATCAATTAGCAAAAATATTTGAATATGTTAGTTTCTGTAATTTCAATACATAAGGCAAATGTAAATTAAGTAAAATATGGCACTGAGATTAAATCCAGGACTTTATGGTCTGTGTCCATTTGATTGGTGACTCTAAGCCATGCACAGACAGGTTCAAAAACTGAAATCAACCTGGTAAGAATCAAACATAATCTTTTCTGCTGGCATGAAACGAAACACTTTTGGGGGCTATTTATGATGGCATAAATGAAACAGAAAGCTTCAAAAATTCACCCATTAAATTTCTGATAAAAAATCAAATTCTAAATAAATTAAACAAAGCAAATTTCATAACTGCATGAAAGCTGTTTAGAAAACTTTAATGTAAGTGCATAAGTTACATTAATTACATTATTTCTTACATTGTGTTTATTAATTTCTACAAAACACCACTTATCAAAATCTGTCCCTGTGGTATGGAACTGATAAATAACATTGAGAAAAAGATGAAGTTGTGTCTTACATCTTTTCTTTCACCTACATAACTGAAAACTGAATGGAAAGCATCTCCAATTGTTAAAATAAAGTCTCTCTGAATGTGTGACATCTTTGTCTTTGCTTTCATAACTGGAGCGGAGTTCATTCTCTTCTTCCAAAATATAACAGGTAACAGCAGCACCTTGTTTCAAAATGGGCATTCTAGAAGAAGGCAAGTCATACTCGCTTGCCTCACTGGGCACATAGGACACAAACTTCAAACCTTTACTTCCCAGAGGACTGTAATACAGAAGCTACCATGGAGTGCTCCGGATCCAGATATAAAAGACACTCACAAACACTTTTGTAGAAATTTTATCACCATGAAGCAAAATAATTCTGACTTCATTGAAGATGAAGGAAGAAAATGAAGAAATGCCAATTACTGGTCAGGGCACTTGGATTGGACAGAAGAATTTTAACTTCTGAAATCACTTTTATTTTTTTGCACAAAACCATGACTGCACCACAAATGTCTAGTGGTGGCAGTCATGAGAAAGGAGCCCAGTTCCTTCAGTGACCTTTGGTGCAGCTTATCCAGTATGAAACTGCTGTTACTTGTCTGGGAGCAGCTGAAGAAGGGGACGCATCACTTCCACCTCAGAGAAGTGTTGTTCTGACCTAGCCCCCTCCTCCTTCTGTGCCTGTCAGAGTGGATTCAACTCTATTCTGCATGAACATCAACACAGGTATGGGATATCTTCAGGCTGTAAAGAGTCCTGTTGTCTGCAAAGACATTTAAACTGCAAATTAATGTAGCAGGATAATGTACACCATATGGAGCTTTACAAAAGCTCCTTCACTGCTCATTCAATGTATGGATGTTTTTACACACTAAAATATACTGAGGAGAAATAATCCACCTTCTTATGTTGTCCTGGAGTGGAGCGACACAAAATCATGTTGTCTTTATATTGCAGGTGTTTCTGTCAATTTAATTATAAATATGTGGCATCTAGCCTATAATATCTTGTTTTACTACAGAAGAGACACATTTCAATCCTATACTCTCTACTGAGAAGGCTTTCCATTAAATTAAGTGTCAAAAAGGAAAAAAAAATTAAAACAAGTGGGTCTTGCCATGGCATTGGAAATTACTACTGCCTGCTGTTAGGCTGCAACCCCAAAACACGTGTTTAGTACCTTTGTAGCCTGATTCAAATGATTATGTCACCACTTTTGGATTTCATTATTATTTGGGTAAGCTCTTGCATTTCTAGCTTGTTTCCATTTCTTCCATCATAATAAATTATTAAAAATCTCCTCTGCGTCTTCATTAAATGGCTTCTTTTCAAACTGGCCTCTATAGGTTAATGAGGGCTCTAAATTTGATTCAAATGGACCTAGAGTTCATAGGTTGTTGATTTATTATTTTCTTGTGACAGAACACTGCACTAAAAGCTATTTCCCCTCATTTATGTGATGTTCATGATCATTATGCAAAGTACAGCAAGATGTACTCTCTGAAATTAGAGCTATTTCTTCATTTTCAGCTATGCATGAATGTGCACATGTATTAAGAGTGCTATAGGATTCGTTTTGAAGGCCTTAGAACTGTGAGGTATAATGGTGAAACAGCTTGCAATTTCATAAGCTGTTATTTCCATTGGAGACAATGGCTTATGACCACGGAAACTCTTGGGACAAAACTGAATATAGAAATTAAATTTAAAATGTGCCAGGATGGCAAATGTTGTGCCTAGATGCCTGCATATCTTCAGTATAGTAGACAAAAAGATTATTAAGTAATACAACAGTGAATAAAGTAGAAGACTATCAAACTTCTATCTGTATCAATTGTTTAAGGCAGAAACAATCAGTTACATATTCAAATATTTTAATATTTATGTTGGACTCACTCTGAAAATAGGGTGAGTGTACCATTTCCCTCCACAAGTATGACACAATTCAGAAGACAAGATTAAAAGTTTTCTGAAATCTTAGGTAGTTTCATCATATTACATCATTGTTTTAATAGAATTTGTCTATATTGATCAACCCCACACTTTAAATTTTAGAAGGCATTTGGATTTGCAATTATTAATCTTCCTTACCTTGAACAAAGCTTATATAATGTGTGGCTATATAAGTGTAACTTCTAAAGCCATTCATCTCCCTTTCTAAATTATTTTATAAACTTTCCTATGAAAAAAATCTGTATTTGTTTGTAGCAACTTCAAGACATGATGGACAGTCCTTGCTATATGAGTCCTATATGAGTCAGATTTTGGGTCTGTTGGTTGTCTAACCTTTAGCTCTAATTCTGCAGATTATCTATATCTGTTTGTATAGTCTTATACCCTTTCAGTAACCAAAGGGACTAGCAATCTGAAAAATAAGTCAAAGTTAGGTCATTGAGACGTCATTGACATAAAATGGAAATATTTGAACTTTCTGATCCATATTTTCAGGGAAATCAATGTATTTTTGCATGCTTTAAGGATATCTAAAATACTTTGATATCATAACTACTGCTATGTGTTCGCAAGTTGATTTTTCTTTTTATTAGGGGGGAAGTTTGTGATGTTTTAGTAGGTACAAGTGTCCTAGTCTTGGTGATTACTGTACTTAAAGCCACTGGATGAACTCCTTCTTCATGATTATAACGATTATCTCATATAAATTTTTTTGCCAAAATCCATTCCAACAAGTATATTTTGGTTTTGTGCTAAAGCAGAGGGCATACACAGATAAATATATTTTATGTTTAAGTCTTATGTTTAAAGCACACAAAATTTTAAATCACTCAAGAGCTTTGGCTGAATGCTGTCTTAATGTCTGAATTTCAAAAAAGCTGTTCTGAATATGCTTTTTCTCCAATTCTTGGTGGAAAAAGAACAGAACTTTAGAAGAACAGCATAATCCTGTACAGGATATATAGATGCATTCAGATTAAATTTAGAATACAGCTTGAGAATATGGCTCAAGGTTTGCAAACTCTGAGCTGTACTAGGGCAAAAAGATCTGTATGCAAAGAAATTCCTTCTCTTCCTCATTTTTTCCCCTCTTTTCTTCTGAATTAATCTCCATTCCTGGAACAGTTACTCAATCCCTTTGTACCACAGGACCCTCTTTATTCTGGAGCTGTCTTTTTTCCACTACATTTCTTTTCACTTGATCCCCTTTACCTCAGCTTAAGTGGCACAGGCTTGAGTATTCTGCATGTCTCAATAAGGGACATTTTCTTTGCCAGAATTAATAGTGTTAACTGTAAATATTATTTCAGAAAAGGAAAACAATGTTTTATTTAATGAAGGAATGAATAAATGAATAAATCAATATTTTAAAGTGAAAATGTATCAGGGAAAGTAAGAAATTGATGTGTAGCCCCTGTAAAATATCTCAACACATCAATGCTACATAAGCTAAATTATAGCTGGAAAAAGAAATTCTTTATATTTAGATATTACATATAATTTATATAATATGTGAATATGCCACATATTGTGCAGCAATTATTTTTTATATTTAATAAATAATGTGATATCTGGAATTGAAGCTAACTTAAAAGGAGATAATACATGAAATTATTGCAATGCTCTTTCTGATTTAGGCTTACAAAAAGAAAAATAAAATGCCTAATCTCCATTACATTTAGACAGTTTGCAGAGCAAGATGTTGTCATTTTTCTTGAATGGTATTAATTTGAAGTTTCTTGGAAAATAAATTGCAGGTGAGATGTATAAACCTTCTTAACCCCAGTGTCATTAGTAGATGAAAATATAAAGACCCTGGAAAACACTATTAAAATACAGAAGAAGCTCACGTTTTGGACTGTTAGTCAAAGATATACAAAACAGAATTTGAATGAAAGAGTAATCGTCAAGCAGATTAAAGATTTCTATGGTTGGTGTGGATTCTTTAGCCAGAACTCTTCCAAACAAAATATGAAAATTGTTTAGATTCCAAAAACTGTGTTTGGTCAGAATTTGCACCACTGAGTTCTAATTTCTCTGCTTTGCTTAGCCAAAATTGTTTGGAAAATCCTAGGAAGGCTCATTAGCCCCTGCATTTCAGACATATCTTGTTAACATTTTTTCCAGTGTCAAAAGGAGCTGTCTACAAACAGCCAGTGCTGTGTTGTTAGCCTCAAGCAGAATTTTATCCGATTGTTGCTAATCTCCTAATTTGTATTTTGCTGAGAAGGAGACGATAAATGTTTTGATTAATTGGGTCCATGCTTAGATAGGACACTGTTTTCTGCTCTTTGCTGTTTGCAGATAATAGTATAGCTCCTGTAACTACAGATTAATTGTAATCCACTGACAAAATTCCCTTTTTCCCCACAGCTCAGCTGCCTGGCTACTTCTAGGACAATATGCTTCTGGCAATATTTTCTGCATGTTGCCATTTTGGAGAAACATTCCTGTTATCTAAAGAACTGTTTGCTCACCATCAGTTTAAAATTTCTGAATTTTTTCTCTATGTTGGAGGTCTCGAATTCTTAGTTAAACTAAGAATATGTGTATGGAGACAAGGAGTTTATCTTAAAAATAAAGCCAAGAATTTATTTTTAGCATAATTAAAACTTTAATAGTGTAGTTAAGGAATTGTCACTAGTCTAAATCTAATTATTTCAGTTAAAAAAAGAAGAATAATGCATTTAGAGAATTTAAGTATATAAAAGGTTAAAATACTATCAATAATAAAATTTAAATTGTACCGCATCTGCAGTCCTTAGCCAGGAGAAATATGATGTTCTCGTTAATGATTTTTCCTTTTATTTTTTCCCCATTTCAACTTTAGTTCAATTATATAAGTTTGCTAGCATGCAAACTACTCTTTCTTCACTGGTCCACCCATCTGGACTACTTTGAAATTTACTGTATGTAGTACCCTTCCACGTATGTTAGACATTATTTCTTTTTTCTATTTCTCACTCTTGGAACCAGTAATGTCCAGATCCATTCTTCTCTTGAGTGGCTTTTTTTTTTTCACTTACTGCTGGTGGGTCAAGAGGTCTCCAGTGTCAAGCCTATGTCCCATCTCCTGTCACCTCATGCCTTTACTCAAACTCACCATACCCTCAATCTTCTCTAGGCTCCTAGCATAATGCATCTCTACACTGCATCACTGTGAGTGGTAAAGTTACCATTTTGCCTACAACAACCTTTTGTTACTGCTATCTGTATACAACTGTGAGTGATAAATACACAGTTAACTGAAATTAAATTAAAAATTGACACCTGGTCAATTGGAGGAATTGCTGTTGCAACTAAGCCAAGTAAAATTAAGAGGGCAGGTCAAAACAAGCTCAGCTAGAGCAAGACTGATGAAAAAAAGAAGTTCTTTCCTTCTCAGAATGTCCTTGTTCATTATCCTCCACCTTGGTTTTCTGCACAAATGAATTAATAGTAAGCTTGTAATGTCTTCAAAAGATCTTGATTCTGGACCTAGTGAAATCCTTCAGGACATTTTTATTTGTCATTTCTCCCTCTTGTCAGAGAAATAAAAAAAATAGCTCCCAAAAAGATCATTATGGTAGCTGCAGAGCTACTGTACCCTTTCATCCCAAAGAGATGCATGAGGCACACATGATAACCTGTATTTAATCTGGCAATAGTGTTCAGGTTCTGCTCAGACTAGTAATTCAGACCTGTCTAAACCCTATCAAGTTCTAAACGCTCTGGTTTCCTTACTAGTTATCACAAGATGTATCACAATACTAAATATTATAGGGTCAGTGGCAAAAAAAAAGTTCTGAATCAAGCCTAGATTTGTTTATTTGTTTATGATGCATAATATCACAGTAAATGAGCACACCAGACATTTGGAAATATTCAATATCAAAATTTGTCTACGACTTTACCTTTTCATACTCCTACCTTTGTCCATCTTTTGAAATGTAAATCATCATCTAAAGATTGATGTGACATTATCATACTTCAGTACTTTTGTTCCCTAATATATATATCAAGATCAAAACATTAAAAGAATGTCTGAATTATAGGAATGATTTTATTAGTCTTTGAAAAAATGTAAAATTGGCCACCAGACCTAGCTAATAATATGTTTTTTGAAAAAAATAGGCATAGAAAAATAACATATTTGACAATGAACATCGTACTTATTTTATTGAACTTATACTTGGAAAATTAAAAACAGAAATCTTAATAAATGTCATATATTAAAACATGTAAAAAGTAATTTCCTTTCTTTTTTTGTGTAAATGCAGCCTTTATGAATAGGGATAGTTGAATTTTATTAAGCTCAGAATCATGTGATTTTAAACCAGAATTACTGGCATGAAGTTGTGTTTTACAGTAGATATTTTAAACCCAAAATTTATGGCAAACTCTAGTCCAAAGAATTATTACTGGTATCTATAAAAAGTCTGACCATATTTTATTTGCTCTGCCTTCTTGTTTGCAGTTAAGATCAGGTAAAACGCACAAATACATTTCAGTACATGCAGTAGATAAAATGAGATTTTCAATAACTCCTCAGCTCTTGGATGTAAAGGAATGTAATCCATGGGACTCTGAATTAGTATTTGAATTCTTGTTAATAAATTCAGTTGTAGATTCAGATATGAGCAAAGACATTTTATACATCAGGACAGCCACATTCTTCTGTTTACATTTTACAACTTGCACCATGACTTGATAATTTTCTCAGCTTTTTCAATATTTGAGAGATTAGATCAGCCAAGAATTAAGGAGAAACATTTGACAAATTTTATACATATATTGTTACAAATAATTAACGTGGGTAAATTTAGTCTTACAACACCTCTTTCAGTGAAATAATTTGAAATATTTTTGGGAGGCTTGCTGCATTACACTTGGACCTGTAAGAGAAGCTACTTTGAGAGATAGTTTGCCACTAATCAGTAAGATGTGTTTTAGTCCTTTCCAACTAATTTACAGCACAAAATAGAGCTTATCCTGTAATAGTAGATATTTCTAGTTCAAATGTATTTTGATTTTAAAGCCATACCAACAAAAATGTAAGAAGTTGTAGGAAACTACTTTGGAGAAGGATTTATCCTGTTTGTTTGTGGTTCATTACTAAATCACTTGAAATGTTTCTAATGCTATTTTTCATTTCCCTTAAGGAAACAAGACCATAAACCTCAGTGCTGCAAGGTGGAAATGAAATATTAGTGATAGGAAATTGAGCAGAGCATTACAAACTGCTCTTGTGGCTGATAAAAAAGTTTTTTTTTTAATTATTACATTGAAATAGAATATACAGATTGGATTTTAGATACAGAGATCTTTCTTTTTAATTCTTGTTCTGTAAAGAAAGGAAGGTAATGATAGTGCCTGTTATAATTGACAGATGTCTAGAATTAGTGGGGTAGGAACAATCTGTTCAACTCTTACAGAATGTCTGGTTTTTGTTTTTTTGGTTTTTTTGTTTTTAAACAGAGAACATACTAGTAGACCTTGAACTTATCTAGCCACTCATTTTCAGCCCATCCCTGATTTGGTGAAAACCATGGAATACAGACATGGGAATTTTGTGAGCGTTAGAAAAGCAATGGTATAGGGTGAGTGGGATGAGATTGGGCAAAAGAGCATGTAAACTCATGGCCAATCATCTGCTAATTACTTTCCTAGATCATCTCTGCAATCTAATAATTCTTCCTGAAAAATACACACTTAAAAGCTCTTATCTTGCTGGAGTGCATATTAAGTGCAGTTATGACACAAAAACTCTTATGCTTAAAATAAAATAAGTGAAAATGCATCACAATTCAACATTTGCAATCTACTTTCAACTCTGGGAATATTTAAGAGCAATGTCTGAAAAGTGCTTAGTCTCTGACTGGACCTTCCAAGCTTTAATATGGATTTCTTCCCTAAACACTTTTTGTTTCATTAATAAGTATATTTTTTCCTGTATACTTTTTATTCTGTTTACATTACTTTTCACTGCAGTTTAATATTGGAACCATCACATTTTATAGCCCCATAAAGTTATAAAGGCTATAGCAATTTCTAGCATAGTATTTTCTATGGAAATTATGAAAATTTCCATTAAGTAAGCCTTCCAAAAAGAGCTTATAGTGCTGCTCTCCACAGACAGTAATAATAGCAATAATATTTATTTAGCACCTATCATCTAAGATTGGCAAATATTTTGCATGAAGTCCCAGCTCTGTGTTTGCTTTAGAGTATGCCACTTCATTTTGTCTCAGCAGGAAAAAGAAGGCAATTCAGAGTATTGCTTTTATCGATTCTCTGCTCATCGTGAGAATGTAAATTATAACCCCTTTGCTGAAATTTGATCATCAACCCTATCAGGCTTTTTGTTTAAAAAATAATAAAAAATAGTTGGGGATGGCACTAAATACAGACATATAGTGACACATCACCCTTTTCCTACATGGGTTTTGGGACCCACATGGATTTTTCTTCCCAATTATTTGAATCTTCTTTTTGCTTTAAGAGAAATTAATATTTTTCTACTTTTCTTAGGGGAAAATTAAATTTAAAAATTAGGTTGATCATTCAGGTATATATCAACAGTGAAGGTGGGTTTGATGTAAAATACACTGTTCCAAATTAATAGTTTTTCATTTTTATTATTTGATCAGTAATTTTAGAGTATAAATTATTTAATTTTGGTGCATATTTCAAGGAATATATGCACATAATTTGGTATCAATACATAGGTTTTCCTGCATACATCAGGAAACTTGAAATAACTTGATTATGAGAAAAAAAAACTACAAACAAAAATAGTCTATCTCCTCTTAGAATGGCTTTCCTAATTTTCTTCCCAGAGAGTTATTTATTTTTTTTCTCTTCCAATCAAGCAAGAAATTGTTCATTTGTAGAGGAAACCAAATATGACCAAAACCAATAGTATTTTTTTCATTTTATTTTGGAACTGTTGAATCAAAAGAGATTATATTTTAGCACCTTTAATCTAGTAAGCCTCAATGTTCAATTTTCTAAAGACATAGATTTGGAAAGAAACCTCATGCAGTATTTGTAATTTCACTTGAAAGCTCAAGCAAATTTGCAAATTCACATGATAGCTCAAGTTTGTCCTGCAAGAAGAAAAGCTGTAGATCTCTTAAACATACGAAGAATTTGGTTGCTGACTTGAAATTGCAAAAATTTGATCCTTTTGTAGGGTGCAAATAAGAATGCAGTGCTAAAGTAGCCAGAAAAAAACACTTCAAGCTGTTGTAGGAGAAACAATAACCATGGAAATGTCACCCTTCTAGAATTTAACTTTGAAAAAGAGAAATTATAGTCTCTTCTGTGAAAGAAAGGTGTTATAGGATTGTTATTTTATATACTTAACATAGTTAAATGACAAAAATTATGAAACACCAATATTGATTGATTGATTGATAATATTCCAAGTACATATGAGTTTTCCCCTCTCAGTCTTTTATTACAGAATTGTACAGAAAATATTTCCAAAGCATTTTTATTGCACAATTATATTCTCTGCAATATTCAGAGACTATTCAATTTATTTACTTAATGTCAGGACAATTTTAGTTTTTTTAGCAAATAAGATAAATAATTAGTGTCATCTCTTCACCATAGATGTCAAGATCATTTCCTTTTTACATGACATATTACTGCCTCACATTTTAGTCTTTGGTTACTTGTCTGTTTTCCCACCATGGCATCAGAGCCCAGTAAATATGGCAGTGCCATGATCTGTAATGGCTTGGTACCAAATTAGCCCCACAGAATTCAAGGTCTGAACCTCCCTAAAAACAGTTTTAGCTTGCAACACCAATTATCCAAAGACTTACTGTCTACTCTGATTTAGATTTTTTTTTATTTAGTATAACACACATCTAGTGATATGCATACCAATACAGTAATAAGAGGTTACTGTCTAGAATGAAATACCTATGGCCTTAATATAAAATGCACATGGAAAAATATATGCATGGCAAGTTAAAAGAAGCCTCTGCTATCATGTGCAGGATGACAGTAGAGGTTACAGTTCTATAAACAGCTCAGCCATGGTCATAAAATCACTTCAGCCTTGACAGCTTTGCAAAATCAGTGTTCAGGTTGCAGTAACTTCACAAGTATAAGGCGCACCAGAGTATAAGGTGCACTTCTGGGTGTCGGTAAATTTCCGAACTTTGTCCATATATAAGGCACACCGGTGTATAATGCACACTTTTTTTCTTTTCAGTGAGGATCCATGTGCAACAAAGTAACAAATCAGTAACAGAATTGTGCAATCGCAGGGTTTACTCGGCTCAGGGCCGGGAGGGCTTGGCCCTGCTCGGGTCTTCTTCTAGCTCAGCCCTGCTCGGGGCTGCCACTGGGGAGCAGCCCCAGCCCCACTCAGGGCCAGGCGGCCTCGGCTCAGCTCAGGTCTGCTGAACTTTGTCCATTTATAAGGCGCTCCGGGGTATGAGGCGCACTTCCAGGTTCGGGCCAGAATTTTAGTCAAAAGGGTGTGCCTTATACACCTGAAATTACTGTAATTAAGAGAACAAAGAACAAGTGTACAACTCATGTAACATACAGTTTATACAGTAAATAAAGACATAATATGGATTTGCAGGAAAAGGGGGAAAAGAGAAAAGCATAATAATATAAAGCGTAATAGAAAAAAGTATCAAAATCATGTTAATAAATTGAGATTTACAAATTTACAAATTGGGACAAAAATAACGTAAACATTAATGACTTATAAGAAAACTTTTTCAGTGAAGGACTTGGGATGCTGAAGGCTTGCACTAAATGTCTCTCCTCATAGTGGTGTTGAGTTTAGGACCCAGTAGGGCACTAGAAGGTTGAACATTCCACCAAGAAAGAGGAAGGTAACACAATTCTTCCAGTAAACTGATATGACTTTAACAGAAGTAAAAGTGAACCATTTGTTTTACATATAAAATGTGCTTCTCTTGCCTGCAATAAGGTTCTGATTGTAAAAAAACAAATCAGAATCTCCAATTTATGTGCATTTAATTGGTAATACCATTGAGTGCAGTATTTTTACCCTTTATTTTTCCTTACTGTTTTCTTTCCTATTCTTTGGGGTTCTTTTGCCTCCATCACTCTACCACTTTATCATATCCATCTACTTTTCAAATTTAAACTTGGAAACAAAACTCCTAACGTGCACTCCCTCAAGTATTTATTATCAGCTTACTAACATTTCTTCTATAAAATCTTTCCTTACAAGCCATAGAAGGTGCAAAATGATTGTGTAAGTCAGGAAGAAGCGGGATTCTCTGTTCTGCTTTTGTTTTTTAATTGCTAATAAATCGGTTTAAAAATGTTTTTTATGATTTTTTGTCATCTGGATTGCCCACCAGTTGTATTAATCATAAGAAAGGATGCTGTTTGTCAATGGCTCCTTCCAAAGTCTGCCATGAATGTGCAATAAAGATATGTCATCCTTCTGTATGCCTTTGTGCCTGTGGACAGAGTTCCCCAGGCCTTTCTTACCTACAACCTGTGTTCTCCATTGCAATGATATGCAAACTACTACACTTTTGGCATTTTTATAATTACAAGACTGTTTTTCAGGAAAAGCATTTCAAATACATATAGAAATAAGAAGGGAAATCGATTTACCTTTGCAAATCTACCTATTACATTATAAGCTTTTCAATAAAGGGGTAAATCTGCATTATTGTGTACCACTATGAAGACATAATCCTGATAAAAGCCTCTATTTTCTGCAGTGATAATAATTCAAGGTTATAAGAACTAAACAGTTTTTCCTCTTTTAGGGGGAGATGCATCCTTTCTTTTAATAGTATGAATAATTAAAAAAAAAATTAAGAATGCCTCTGACCCCACTGAAAAAAAAAAAAAAAGGATTAATTCTCCTCTTAGATCAGGGAACAGAAAGTAAATAAGAACAAAAGAACAAAGTTAAATTCATGGGCATCATCATGCATTGGATTTTTGATGGCTAAGTACTGGTTGATTTTCTTGTCCATTTTCAATGTCTTTGCTCTCTATTATCTTTATTTGCTTTTGTCTTATGAATAGTTGTCTATTGCTCATAAAAATTTAGATTTAACAAAGTTTAATGAACCCATAATTTAAACAGGGGTACATTTTTCTGCAAGGCTGCAGGCTACTGGCTAGGCGAGCCTATAGACTAGCAGCCACATTTTTTGTGGAATGTCTACGCACTTCATTACGCAGCTATTACCTTTGATTTACGTTTGTTCAGGCATGAAGTAGCTCCCGTTGCATTTCCTTATATCTCTGCAAGGTATTAGATTTCTGAAAATCCAGGCTGTGTGCACCAGTTGTATTGATTTAAGAAATGGCATGTGTTAAATCAAACCCAGAGGCTACAGCTACTTGCTGCGTCTTCATAGAGAACTGGAGGAGAGCAGTTAAGTAGTAAATACTCTGAGTAGCTCATTGCCCATATGCTGGGACTCTCTGGGAGAATGCTATGCGTGCCTACTAGGAAAAGATGGACAGAGAGAGAGGGTGTGTGGGTGAGCCACTGTGCAGGATAGAGATATTCTGTGTCCCCAGGTATTGGACTCCTGTGAAAACCCTAATGGAGACAAGAGGGAGAAAAGAACCATTGCTTTCTGGGGCAATCACAGACACAACTTTACCTCTGACCCTCAGCAGGTTTGTGCCATCTGGCTGCCTCATGTTGGTCTCGTCACCAATGGAGAGTCGAACAAAACCATTTCCAAGTTGTGCTCAGCTGCAGAAGAGACACCTTTCAACACCCATTCCATGTGTGCCTACAAGTACCAGTGTAGCTTTTGACATTGCTCCAAAAAACTCTTTCTGTCACAACATATTTGAGCTTTAAACAATATAAGACATTCTTCACAACATTTAGACCTTCCATACAGCCCTTACAATTAGCCCTTTCTTTTTGAATAAATGAAACTGTATCTTAACTAATCAGCTTCAGGTGAATGTGTTAGTCTCATGAGAAATAGAAGAGGAAGAGCTGAAAAGCATATTATGGAAAAAATAAATCATATCATGCCATAGTGTCATTGTCCTGCTCCTCAGCCATTTTTCACTATCTTCTAGTGTCATTGTAACCTTCTCTGCAAGGTTAAATGTCACAATGTGGTTTTATCAAAATAGTAACCTTTCCTACATGTGAAAATTACTACACCATGGACTATACCCTATTTCCTGGAGATATTTGTTACAAAGACATGTTAGCACACTAAAAAGAAAAGCTGAACTGATTTCTACATTTGAATTAAGGTGTGCCAATCATATGAAATTGCATCAATACCACAATACATTAGGGCCAGAAATTATTTCTGTCAATATCCCAGGTTTAATTTGGTTTTGCATATGGCCATTGTATACAAATTAATGTTTTAAATGACATCAAATTCAGTTTAGCAAGCCAAAAATAGTAAATTAGATTATTTTACTTTGATTGACCCCAAAATAATACATATAAAAAGCAAAATACTTGCAGAGCTGATAAGTATGAAGGATAGGGAGGATGAAGATCTCCACAAAATGAGATTTGAAGGAGTTATCCAAAACACACAAGCAGATCGAAGTGTCCAAAAGTGCTTGCAATATTTTCTAGCAAACAAAATAATACCACCAGAAAGAGCAAGTCTCAGACATCTGTGAAAGGTGCTCCTAAGCAAAGCCTTGTAAGGGATATCATTCCAGAGAACAAAATGTAGCTAACAATGCCCTATTTGACATCAGCATATTACATATTT
The DNA here is from genome assembly GCA_013186435.1 of Turdus rufiventris. NCBI lineage: Eukaryota > Metazoa > Chordata > Aves > Passeriformes > Turdidae > Turdus > Turdus rufiventris. The sequence goes on along the minus strand of PYHW01010620.1, from coordinate 7,894,927 downwards.
GCCTCCACATACTGTTTTATTACATGTCTCTCTCTTTCTAACAGGGAGCTGGGATTTTTTGGTCACCCTTATTTGCCTGATATGCCTTCATAAACTTCTGTAGCTGAGTATAGAAATATGAAGATCTAAAAAACTCTTTATTTTTCAGATTTAATTCCCTGGCCTTAATCCGTTTCCTTATATATCTTGTTTTAACGAAATCCATAATTTTGTAATTATTTATTTTTAAATTTCCTTTCATCCTGGCAACATTTAGACCACCAGATTAGAATTTGATAGCAATGTATATTTCCATTACAGAACCTTCAAGGATAGTGTCAAACACAGTCAAAAGGAGCTCTTTTTTTTTTTTTTTTTTTTNTTTCCACTAGATTTTACATTAATAGTAAGTCTTTCTAGAAAGAAACAAGTAAATGAAGTATTTATTTCTCTACATCAAATGCTATATGCCAGTAAGGGACAGAGTTGTTCTTTGGAAATTCCACAATCTCAGATGTGAAGAGAATGTTTTGTGCTTCTTCTCTTTTCTCCCCACTGCAGTGAAAGAGTGAATACAGCATTTCTCCTTTGCTACTCCTCTATCCAGTGTGGCCTATCTCCACTCATACTTCTGGCTACTCAGTGCTCTATTTATCTGTTCTGGTTTTTTTTTGTCCTTTATGTATCTATTTGTACAACAATCCAGCTATTGATTTTAGTTAATACTTGCACAGATTGTTAAAACATGGAGAGTTGATTTATTTAGCTCTTTATAAAAGATTCCAGACAATGCTATGTGTACCACTTTATGTCCCAATTATACTGGAATTCAGTTGTTTTCAGCAACTGAGAGAATAACCAAAATAGATGTTTTACTAGGAAATTTCAAACAACAAACTAAATAAAATTTTGGCATATATTTTTTTTTCTAAATGTCTATTTTCATAGAATAATTATTCTAAATAAAAGAAAGTGGAAACTCCACTAAATCAAAGAATTCTTTCCTGGTGTCCAGTTTTCTATTTTATGATTTTACCCAATTTATTGATACCATTTTGTCCCTTCCTAAATCTTTTTGCCTTTGGACTGTGCAACTTTTATACAGAACACAGTGTTCTCACAGCCCTTTTCTGTTGTCATTTGGCCAAGGTATACAGAGTGGAATCTGGCTTTTACGCTTTCTCTTTCTAAAATATTCTCCCTCATCTTTTGTTTATTATTCCTGTTCCACTTTGAAATTAATTCCATTTGTTCATTTACTTTCCTAGTAAGCCGATGCCCAGGACTGAGTGCAATATTCCAGGCTTAGTTATAGGAGTATTATGCTGTGAATGATGATTATTTCCTCAGACTTTGACACCTCTTTGCATGAAGCCCAAGAGCTCATTGGCCTCCCTTAATGCCATATCACTGTATAGATTCATGCCTAATTTTCTGCCCATTACCACCTCCATGGTTCTTTAAGCATTGTTGATTTCCAGATTTCTATCTCCCACTCCATAGCTATGTTTTGACTTATTTTTCTTCATATGTTATTAGATAGCCTTTTTCCAAATTGAATCTCATTTTGCTCATATGTCCATGTTTCTAATATTGCCTGGTCCCTTCTTATTAATTTGTGCCAGTAATGTTTCAGCAACTCCCAATTTAGTATGATACGTGAATTTCATTAACTTGTTATTTACTCACACTTTCAAATCATTAATGAGGTCGTCAAAAAACCCACTGGAACTAACACTAGTCACTTCAGTGCTACCAGACAGCTCCCACACAACTTGATACATGGTTGTGTATCATTAGCCTTTGTTAGCATCCTTCAGTCACTTTTCTGTCCATATGAGAGTGTCCCTGTCCAAAGAAATTTTAATTAATTTTTAAAGATAATACACACTGGGAGGGGAGTGGTGTGGTGTGGTGTGTGTTATTGTTTGTTTGTTTGTTTTTGTCTTTTTATTTGTTTTATTTTTTGTGTTATAAATAGGATTCCCGCAAAAATTGTTTTTTATCTTTTTTCCTTCTTTTTTTTTTTTGTACTAAAATTAAAATTTTATCATCAACAACACATCTACTTTTTTTCCCCTGAAAAATTTGTTTTGCTAATTCCCAATGATTCCATTATCTTTTAGCTATTCAATGGCCATTTTGCATCTGACATTTATTTCCTTGAATCATTCAAGTTGAAATTTAGGCTTATGATCTGAAAGGTTCAAGATTATCACAATTCTATAGCTTGCATTTTTTTTTTTGCTAGTATTTCAGGAATGCTCTAGTTGTCTCTGAATTTGACACCAAACTAATTACAAATCAGACATTCTTTTCCTCTATTGCGATTTTTTAAAATACATATCTACTTCAATCAAATTGTCTGTTACAGTATTTCCAAGGCTTCTCTTACTGCTCCTATTGTCAGTAACTTCATGTATGAGTTTGTTTTCAAACTGCCTAATCTATTTTCTCTCTTTCTTAATTGGTAAAAAATCCATCTATAATTTGCATCACAAAATTCCCCTGTCTATGTACTATGGACCCTTACTAGGAGTGATGGTAGGGGGTGCATTCTCCCAATCATATTTGATTGCTTTCTTTGTAACTGGTGTTTTTCACCAGATTTCTAAGCACTTACAGTTCCCCAGGGAGTATAGATTCATAGATTATAAAGCTACAAGGGACCATTATGATCATCTACTCTGACCTTCTGCACAGTACACAACAGCAATGGTTATGAAGGTTCTTCATAACCACCTACTTCAAAGCACCTACTGTGAAAGCAAAGAGACACATAAAATGTTCAGAGTTAAAATGTCCTCATTTGTCTCTATTCAGATTCTCCTGGTATGCTCATCACAGTAATATCTCCTGCAAGATTCAAGGGAATTTCTACAGGAGCACATCTAATATGATATATCTCTCTCAGGATCAGCTTGGTGGGGGACATGGCTTATCAGAACACTGCACCTATGCCCTTGGGTGTTAAAAAAAGCTACACAAAAACCTACAAAAAACACAGACTTCACAGGAGCATTTATAAAGATTAGGAAAACACTTCACCCTGGGGATAAAGGCTAAAGAGTTCTTTCTCTTTTCCCTGGCATAGCAATCATGTTGTAGGTCGTGTTCTGTTTAAATGCTGAGTACACATTGAGCTCCATCAGGTATGTACAGAATTCCCTAGTTCTTTCAGGATAAGCAATTATCAAGTAATGACAGTTAGATATGGGGATGATGAAAGATTCAATTAAATTACTGATGCACTGCAGGATCTCACATCAGATCCTAAATTATATTTCCATTGGCAGTTTGGGTACTGGCTGTGGTGGCATGCCATAAACCCAGCACATTATGTCCTGATAACAGCACCATAAAAGAGATTCACTACTACTCTTACCCTCACTATTCACCAGAGTACATTTGTGGCAACCTTCCAAGAAGACTGCAAACTTTTCTGTTTCTTTCCCAGTTTATGATATGGATTTAAAGATTCTGAAAAATCATTGCTTTATAAATACATAAAAAAATACAAATATATGGTATGTACAACTAGCTCTTTCTTCACTTACATTTGTATGTGCAATCCACCATTGTTTTATTCCTTCCCCCTAAACATCTAAAGACCTAGAAGATAGCCAATTAAAAGTAATGATTTTTTTTTTTTTTAATCTTGCTACATATATTGCACAGCATTCTCATACACTACTTGGGAAAGCAAGAGAAAAATAGGAAATACCCACTTCTTGGTATCTTTTTTCACGACTTCTTACAGTCTAAAGGAACTTCTAATGGAAGTTTCTGAATGGTAGCCAGGGCTAGAGCACAGTTTGCTGTGGTTGAAATGGTTTTTATTGCTATTTCAGAAATAAAACTGATAACCTCACTATCCCCAAAGCATAGGCTTTTGAAGTTTTGAAGGAATATCTAGGGACCTAAGTTCTTCCCAAAAGATCTAGACTGCACTTCTCACTGCATTTTTTGACTCAGTTAGGAACTCATCACTTGTGTTAATAATATGTCCTCCAACAATGTTGCTTGAATTTAAAAACTAAAAAATTTAAAATACCCACATATGGAGAGAATTAGCTAGAGATCTATAACATGTTTATATAATAAAATAAAAAGGTAACTTCTTAACTATCGATCCATAGTGCTGTATTATGTGTTTTGCAGAGAACATACTTTCAATAGGACAACTATTCATCAGGCTGTCCATATCTCATTTTATTATAAGCTAGAGATGTATAGCATCTCTACAAAGAGTACTAAATTATTTTCATTTGAAATAAAATTCTCAAATAATTACAGTTCACAAAAGAGTGCTTGCATTAGCGTGTTCTTTGAAGACTGCAATTTGAATACAAAATATAAAAATATAAAACATTGAGATAGTACTCTTGTGTTCCTCTTTTTAACTATTCCCCACTTGCTGAAAACATGAAAATGAAGGAATCACAAATCTTTCAGCTTGAAGATTACTGTTGTCTTTCATTTGGCATTAGAATAGTTTATATAGCCACAGAAAGAAACTTGAATAATATGTGAAAAACACCGAATATTTACTTCAGTGTTGACACCAGTAGTGTTTCTGCCAACTCTGTCTAAGAATGACTTAGCCAGAGATCAGAGAGTAATTACTGGCAAACTAAAACCAATCACAAAAAAACCCCAAATTTTTGAACCTGAAAAGCAAAATCATTTTCACAAATTCATCATGACAAATGTAGTGATTAAACAAAATTGCATCTCCATTCTAAGAGATGGTGTCTGTCCTGATGAAAATGCAGAATAATCCACAGAGAGAGGAAAATCTCACAGAGCCTTTTAGTTGGAACAGTATCAAAATAATTACAACAGCATTAAAATTTGCTTGAAACCACAAATATTCCAAGCTGTTAGAATAGTCAATAAAAATGGAATAGAAAGAATTAGACATTGTGGGGAAAAACAGAATCAGGAGAGAAATCATGGGCTTTTTACACTGGGGAAAAACACTGTGCGCACCCAGCAGTCCGTCCAGTTTTTATGTCTGTAACATTTTGGCAAGTACGAGATACTATCTCACCATGTCAACATCTACATGTTTAAGAGCAGGCAAAAGTTTCAGATTAAATTCCAATGAATCTGAACATCTGTAAGTACTGGTAGTTGTGCTCAACATAGCTTCATGCTTTGCGTGAAGATTTCTTTGTGTCTGGGCATGGACTCCCAATCCTTACAGCAGTATCTGATCTTGTCTTCTCGATCTGGATTTTCTCTGGACTTCTAAAGATATAACAAAAGATGGCTAAGTATTCAAAGTCCCCCTTAGAAACAACTAGTTTTAAGTTGAAATCCTGTGAAAAGAAATCTTATTAAAATACCTTGGCTGAATAAAGACGCTTATTAGATAAAAAAGGCATTACAATGGGAATGACCAGGCTAGTTGCAAGAACCAGTTAATAAAACACAGCATATATTGCCAGTGTACTGAATTGAATAACACTAGTGATAAAAAAATCAATTAAAAGATTCCATGTTCACAATATTTATGTTTCTTTCTGTGAACTGGAAAAAAAAAACAGTAAAAAGAAAAAAAATATAATTTTCTGGAAGAGATTACAAGATAATAAAAAAGAAGTAATTCTAATCCCTTCAGCAGAAACAGTCACTGCCTATCTTGCCATCTGTTTTCATGGAGTGAATGGTGACATAGCATTTGCATTGTCCAGGACCTGGAAATGGAAAAGGGAATCAGAGCTGATCTGTGTCTAGGGTAATGGGTTTAGCAACCTAGAGTTTAGGACACTAGGGTATTTAGGGTTGCAATACACACCTCAGGGCATGAAAGTGTTTTAAAAAATAAGAAATTTAAAGGTGAATTATGACATATGCATCCATACTGCATATATGTTTGCATATGTAGTATGATACAGGCTTTGCAAAAAAAATCCTAATGATTACTGCAGAATCAGATTAGTTTTTTGTTTCTCTGTGACCATATATATTCCATGTCTAAATTCATGCTATCAATTTTTCTGTCCCCATTTGCTCCCAAATTGTTTAGCCATAGCTTAGAAAGTGATATTGTAAAATAGTGTTCTTTTGCTTTATTTCTCCCTGCTTTGTCGCAATTGCATCTGGTTTCATCAACCCAGCATATAAAGGAAGGAAAACGTGCCAAATACTGCACATTTGATATCTGAAGTGCACCTACTGACCCTTGACTGGAATGGATATTTTAATCCCACACTCGAAAATTACCCTTCAAAAGACTTGACTCCCAATTGCCAACATGATATGTCATCTTCTAATCTGATGTGACTGGAATGATAACATTTGCTTTGATGTGCAATGTAATCCACTTTGACTGATCAGATGCAACCTGCCATAACACTGCATAGGGCAATGTATCATGCTCAGAAATTAAAATTATCTGATTTTTTGGAAATACGAGCGAAAGTAATCGACCTGTAGTTTGCAGATTTGGAGGTTTTTCCAATCCTTTTTAACCCAATAGTGATAACTGTTTTACCTAAATTATTTGTTTACATTGTCTCTTGAGTCTGACTCAAGTTTTTGCTATAACATCTGTATTTTTCAGTCAAGAAAGTTTTTAAACCACTGCAGAATTTCTAACAAATGGATTTAAATTGTATTAGAATATTTTTCTTGGAAAGAATGCAGTTTGAAGCTTTTAAAATCAAGCAGCTCATAATTGCTGCTTCCATTATCAAGGCAGGAAGTACTTTGTGGTCTGAGATGCAGCACCAGCTGCAGGAGAAAGCAATACCCAGAAGTACAAGAAATCAGCAGCTGTTTATGTTACCTCTCCTGTGATTTCAGATTAGACAGCTTTTGGGGAAGATTTTACAAAACCCAGGGTCTCCCTCCCTCATAAAATTACTTACAATCTGCAAGGCAAGCCTCACCCACAGAGTCACAGGCAAGTCTTCCTAGTCCTCTGAAAATGACATAAAACTAATTATAAAGCAATGGAGGGATAGGTAAAAGTATATGAGGTGGTTGACTGAGTGAAGGAGATGGACCAAACCAAAAAGGATCATCTTACCCTTTACCAAGGCAGCTGTTATGGATGAGCCTGCAACACACGATTTGCTTAATTATTTAAAATGTTGCAGATTTGCAGTAATGACATTTGCAGCTAGGTCTGATGATATACAGAGCAGCATCAGTCATTATTGCTCACGATGCATCCAGCAGGCCAGGGCATTGAACAGAGCAAAGCAATGCTGTGTAAGTATGGAGTTAAAAATGTGATGCACTGATGTGTCCGGTTGCCGTATGTATCCACAGAGGTAAGAACTTCACATAAGAATATTTCCTTCTCTAATGTCTGGACACTTCATATAAACACTCTTTTCTTTCTTTCTTTNTTTTTTTTTTTTTTTTTTTTTTCCTTTTTTTTTCTTTTTTTTTCTCTCTCTTTTTTTTCTTTTCTGCTCAACTGGGATTAGAAATTCAGGAAAGGGAAAGACAATGTTCCTTCTCTTGCAGAGAAAAAAAGGTGTTTAAAAGTATTGAATGAGTTAGTTAGGCTTCTGATGCAATAAGGTTTGCAACATTATTTTCTGGTGTGAGGGCATACAAAAGGTAGTGATAGTTACAGAGGAAAAAGACTTTTTTGCTTTAAACATTTGCATTAAATCCCTGACTACATAAGCAAAATTACATTAAAAAAAAAATTTAAAAAGCCCCTCTCATTTGATAAAAATAGTCCCCTGACAAGCAAGTAATTCTGCAGCTTTTTGAGGTTTAGGTTGATCCATGCTGATGTCAGATCACACCTAGAAAAATTAATTTTTATTTGTCAGCTCACTTTCCATAGATGTAATTACTAAGAATGGTTTTCCTTTTGATTCAAATTTCCAACATGATATGTCATTTTCTAATGTGAGGTGACTAGAATGATAGCACATGCTCCCTGATGGGAAGCACAGTCTGGTGTGATTGATCAGATTCAAAATGCCATACCATAGGGCAATGCATTTCACCTGAAATTTAACCTAATCTGTTTTTCTGGAAAGCTGCAATGAAGGAGAAAACCTGTGTCTCATCTTGCTGAATTGCTGAAGATTTTAGGGTTGTATTTTTGCTATTGTCTTCTTGGCAGAAGCAGTGGTAGGCACTCATTTACCCGTACATCCAAGAAGAAGTGATGTTCCTTTTTCCTAACTTGTACTGAAAAGCAAATTGCAAATCCTTTTCCTCAGGTGCCCTTTCCACAAAGTCATCCTTACATGTGTATCCTTGCTGGATGACACCCAAGCTGTCTCCCCCCTACAATTCATTCTAATTCATCAATATTTATCCTGACCATGTTGTGCTTGCAATTGCAAGTGCAGTTTTAATGCTGTGGTTGTCACTGGACCAAACAGTAAACAGACATTGCAGTTTAACATATGCATATGGAATGAGCATATTTTCACTTCTGTCTTGTACTCAGAATTTTGAACTGACATTTTTGTTACTCCTAATATTATTAGCGTTATGGAAAAAAGCCAAAATGTCAAATCATTTTCTATAAACATGTACTAATACCAGATGTCTAGGAATGGGAATTAAGAAGTTTATTCTGTATTTTTATTGGATTTCTGACAACTTTACACTTCCATTTATATAGATCAGGAATAACTATATAAAATTCAACCCACAAACTTTGAGCCATTCCCTAAGATCTGGTAAGATTTTGATAAGAACAAGTCTTTTAATTCTCATAGATTCCTTCCCTCTTTTTCACAAAAAGACCGATGCCTTTACATCAGCTCTGTAGCAAAGGGGAATGGAGAAAGCAACCAATACACCTTTTTAATGAAATCTAAGTACTCATTCCATTTGGTGCTTCCTCACAAAAAATATGACCAGGACCTCTAACGAGGCTCATTAAAGGCCCTTAAAAGACTCTATTTTTAAAGACTTTACAGTGGAACTTATCTACAAAATGATGCTATAAGAAGAACAAATAAGGGGTTGACTGAACAAATACTTTCTGAAAGAAAATTGAGATAAAATAGAAAGGTAAAGAGTTTTGGAGTAGAAGAGCCTGGGATAAAATTGAATGAATATTTGCATCAAAGAGAAGAAGGTTCAATTGAAGGAAAGGCAAGAGTGAAAGGTTAATATTATACCACATGATTTCTTACACATAGGTAAATGTAATGTTTAGATTAACTTACCCTTTTTTAAACCATAGATAATAAATACAAATTTATTGTTACAGAAATGGTTTTGAGTTCATGCTGATTTGCTGACCTGTGAATTTAGAAAAGGAACTATTCTGAAGAAAAAAAATCTTAATTTAAAAGCAGTATTACATTTAGAAATCTATCAATTAAGATAAAGCAAAAAATAGTTGAAGAAGTTTTAATAGAAGAATGAAAACGTAAAAACTTTCAGAATATTCCCTTCCCTTTTTTTATTTGACCAAGAGATGTGTCTTCTAGTTTTTCAACCTTATTTCCAAGTACTGACATGCAGAAAGATAAAGCAAGGGACAAAACCCAAATAATTGTGCACTTTTAAACGAAATTGCACACATTTCTATTTCAAAAGAATCACTGCCTTCTAATAATTCAAAGGACTGTTGTAACTTCCTGCTCTGTTACTAATTACTTCCCCTTAATGGCAAAACTCATTTATCAATATGTTTTACAGCAGCAATACTACAGAATCTAAAAGAAGAGAGGCAAATAAAGCCAGAAAGAATGATAGACTGGGAGAGAATTAAACACTGAAAAATGTATAATAAAAAGGATCATACCAGAAACAACTGGTGCATGGTTGCATTGAGGTTGAATACTCTTCTCTTTTAGAAATGTCAAAAATATCAGGCAGCTTATTAAGAAATACAGTAAGATTTTTTTTGTTTTCTTGTTTTGCACATTATTAATTACCTATTTTGTGAAGAGAAGTGACGGATTTTAAATGCTAATAAAATCTTATCTGAACTAATGTAAACAGAACAAAAGAGATTTGATATCAATACATGAGGCTGGAAATATTATTCCCAGTAAAACTAAACTAAGGCACCATGGTGATAGGAACAATTATCTGAGTCTGTTCAGAATGAGGGTTTTCATCCCAGCAGTAAACTGTTGGCAGAGAAGACTGGAAGAACAAGACTTGTCCCTTTTTGAGCCTCTTTATAATCTTCCCACTTCTAAAGGAACAAGTATTTTCAATAGGAGTTTAAAGGTGAAACAATAGTAGATTGCTTTACAGTTTTGTCCATCTTATTTTTCCCCAATCATGTTTCAAAACAGGAGTGCATGACTCACAGCAATATGTTTTCCCTCCTGTTTTAGTCACATACAACAGTATACAAGCACCTTATCCACCATCTTTTACAACATCGGGGTTTTTTAAACAAAACATATTTCCTTACATTTTGGTTATCACATGAAATAATTTCAACAATTCCCAGTGGAGGTGGAAGCAGGCAAACAGACAAGTGGTTCTCTTAATATTACACAGCTGCAATAACTGGCAGGTGGAAGTTTTGTCACACATGCTTCTGCAAATATCTGTTTCACGAAAAGAAAAAAAAAGTGGTTTTTTGGTACAAATGATATATTTTTAAAGCACATCATATTTTTATAATGCTGCTTATTTTAAACTCTTACCATATGCTTTGCAAGTGATGCAAGCATATGGTTCACATAACAATACCATATGTCTGGTAATATTTTGCTGCATATTACAGCAATAGCAAACATTTATAATTTGTAGAGGGACTCAATTTAAATTATGTTTTATCTTCATTTTTTATATTTATAAATACTTCTGAAGGCATATGTGAAGAAGGCTATAAATCTCCAAAAGAGTTTAATATTTCAAACTAGACATTCAGAGGGTATTTTATGGCTAAAACCATGCATTCATCACTGTTAAAAAAGACTACTGCCCTTTGGCAAAATATGGAGAAAAAGAATTTTTTTTTTTTTAATCATAATTTAAAAATCACAAACATCATACATTTAAGTTACAATGTACTTATTGTACTTATTTGTACTTAATGTAGTTATTTTTAAACACATATTTGCCCCTGTCTCCTCTGAAATGCAGTGTCAGAAGTGCTTGGGTTTTTCTTCCTTTCTTCTCTTTTATGATGTTTAGTTCTCTATTGAATCAACAAGAAAATTAGAGATGAACCAAAAGCAGATATGTATGAGACTCATCTTTGCCTGGATGAGATTGCACATGAAGCGGTGAAAGGAGAATAATCCTATATCCTCTTTTTTTGCTTGTGCTATTGCTCATTGTCAAGTTACACCATGTTAGCCATTTCTTCTGTGGGATACTTAACCCCACATACAAGAGGTAAACTAGGAAGAATGATTTAGAATAATTCGCTCAACCCAAGCCCATAGAAGGCAAAAAAATGCTTTTTTTTTTTTTTTTTTATTTGCAGTGACTTACTAGTACAGAGAAGTCACTGTCTTTGGATGATGACATGTGACACAATAAGGAATAAGGAAGGCTGGCCATGTCTGGAAGAGACTTTAACCATGGTAGGCACACTGAAGTTATGTGTTCCAAGTCAGAACTGACAAAGCCTTTGCAGGGAATGACTAGAATGCAATGAAGTAAAACGCATTAATAAATTGGGAGACAACTGAACTGTCCAATGTCTTCAACAGTCAGAAAATTGAAAAATAACAGAAAACACAAACGCCTCAGTGACAGAACTGTCATGTGGCTGTCACTAGTCACAGTGACCTGATATATACGAAGCTACCAAAAAGGATCAAGAATTCCTCTTTGCAATTTATGGCACTTAAAAGCATGAAGAAGAAATGAGTAAATGGACAGTGTTTAAAGAAAAAATGAACTAAAGCTTCAAGAAATCTGAAGGCTCTGTCTCTTTCTGCTATGGAAAATTTTACCCTCCTCCCTCTGGAGCTCCAGTTACCTCTTATGAGAAGACTGATGAAGAAGATGATGAAGCTTCTTCCTACTACCCACTGAGCATGTTATTTACAAGTGCCATGTACCAAATGAAAATTACAGCCTAACCATGATCTAGAATAAGACTACACTCACATGCAAAACTCCAAACTTTTGAAACATCAAGAGTGAAGCTGCATATATATATATACACACACACACATATATATATATATGAAAAAACTCAAGTAATTTTAGCCTTTTCATTTAAATGAACAAATTAAAAAATATACAGATATGTGGGTAGAGAAAATAAATATTGCTATTTTGTAGCTGCTTAATTTCAGTCAAAATAATTTCGTGCCCCACCATAAAAAGATAGAAAACTTCCTCTTGGTATAAAATGCATGGCTTATTCTATAATTCTTATTCTTTTAACATTTTGTTGTTTGAAATCAAAGAAATTGAAAGAAAAATTATTCTTTGATGCTTTGTTTACATTAGTTGATAATTACATCAGCCTGTATAACATCCAGGTTTTCATGCTGGTGCTTAAACTAGCAACTGTGCATAAAATATCAGCATCAGTTTTAACATACAGCTATGCCTGTAGTTTGATTAACTAGCCAGCTTAATGACTGAAGAGTGATGATCATCTGCTTTTAGATCTCTTTGAAGCCTCTGTCTTTTCAGTGGATCTCATAATCAAGATACAAAGAAAGCAGAATTTAAATCTAGTTTCATACTCAAAATACCTGGTGAATTTCAGGGGGGATAGGCTTGAAATCTATGAATTTTTTGTGGCAGAGAGCCATATATGTAATATGACTGTTGTGAAATTATGATGCATTCTAGAGTGATAATGTGGGACAACTGTGATACCCTTTCAGCCTACTCTTTTAAAAATACAGTAATTTCATTACTATAAGGCACACCCTTTTGACTAAAATTTTCCCCTGAACCTGGAAGTGCGCCTTATAGTCCGGTGCGCCTTATCTGATGGACAAAGTTGCGACATTTGCCACCCCAGAAGTGCGAACTCTCAACAATCCCCAACCGAGCAGAGCCTTCCCGGTGGTGGCATCAGGCCAGTGCCAGGCCGGGGTGAACCTGGTGGCATCGGGGTGGTGGCCACGTGGTGGGGGGGAAACGCAGCAGCACAGCCTGGGTCAGGGGGCAAAGCCGCCTGCATCGGGGCAGCGGTGGCCCAGTGCGGGCCCGTCGGCATTGGGGAGGTGGGCCCACGGGGCGAGCCTGCCTGGCATCAGGGCAGCGGCAGCATGGGGCAAGCCCACCAGCATCGGGGCACCTGGAGTGCCAGGGAACTCCCAGAGCAGTGAGCCCCCAGGGACGCTGCATGGAGTGGCAGCAGGCATGCCCTGGCCCTGGGGACGCTGCACGGAGCAGAGGCAGACATAGCCTTGCCCCAGGGACGCTGCATGGAGCGGTGGCAGGCATAGCCCGGCCCTGCCAGGTACAGGCGGGCCAAGGGGCCCATGGCTTCTGGGTTGATGCGGGACCTCGGCCAGCAAGCACGCAGGGGGAGCTGGGAGCAGATCCTCGCTGCAAAAAAAGTGCGCCTTATAGTCTGGTGCGCCTTATATGATCTACAAAGTTGCGAAATTTGCCAACTCCCGGGGGGTGCACCTTATAGTCCGGTGTGTCTTATGGTCGTGAAATTACTGTATTTATTTATTAAGACCATTATTAAGACAGAAAAAGTTTTGCATTAACAGTGTGCTAGTGATGGTTAAGATTTTCTTTAATTGTGAAAAAGTAAGAAAGATGAGGATAAACATGGTTCCTGACCCAAATTACCTCCACTCTAGGCCAATGGATATCTGTTGTCTCTAATCTGCACAGAGTCCTTGACTTGAATGAATTTAAATGGTAGTGGAGTCTAATGCTTTATTTTCATAACGCTGACTAATACTATCTCAACATTTCTGTATATAATTTTTTTATTTTGTGAATATTTGACAGTTTCAGTTGTGATTTTTTACACTGCAGTCTGAATTGATGTAGTGATGAAAAGAAAATTTTCTGATTTCAGAAAAGGCAAGGGCGCATTATATGCCACAGGTAATATAACAAGGAAATCATCTAGCAAATAACAAGCCACGACAAAAGCCAGATTTCCCTTAGAGATTTGTTATGTCCATAAGCAAATTAAAACACAGTTCAGAAGTTCACAAAAACATAACAATCAATGCAGTTTTTATGAAGGAAGAGGAATAACTCCTTTTTTAAAAATTCAAATTCATATACTGCATCACAAGTAGATGAATGAATTTTTTGATGAACAGAAGCACTCTTTTTTCCCTTCATTTTCCTGAAAGACAGCTTAGTTCTTATTTTTCCCTTTTCTGGATAGTTTTTATTTTTAACTTGAAGTCAAAAGCTCATATCTCTCTTTTAGAGTCATCTCAGTGTTGGGATAACATAGGACAGTTGTTATTTTAGCATATTTTTACAATAACAGGAATTTCTACACAGCTTACTTATTAAGGGAAAACTTAAAATTTTCTTGTCTTCTTTAAAGGCTGATCACTTTCAAAAACTAGCAGATTTTATGGTGTCTACATTATACTGAATTTACATCCTTTTCACATTGAGGCACATCATTCATGTCTGTGTTTGAATCGGCACATATTATACCCTAAAGAATTTGGTTGAATTAGCTCACTGAAGTAACCTAAGAAATATTGGAAACCCTTATGAGTTCCTTCTAAAAATCCTAAGCAATTTCTCAGGTTTAGTTCATATTTGATCTGAAGAATAGCAAAAGGTTTGGGGGTCTTTTCTTGTCAATACAAAACATGTTGCCTATATATTCTATATTATATAAAAAGAAGTTCTGAAAAACAAGTTCCTGTGTCAGTCAAATGGAAAATGGTTTTAAACTTACTACAATGAAGAAATGTCCTTGGCTTTATGAGATACTCATGACAGTTATAAAAAAGTAACCTAATTCACAGGCATATACCATATACTATAGCGGGTTTTTTATATTATATGGACAAGTGTTGCATAAGTCTCCTAAACCTTTGTAGTGCTACATAACACAGTGGAATCAGTCCACCTAGAAAAAGGCTTCTGAAGTGCAGCAAAGTGGAGTGGAATAAATATATGTGAGAAAATCTATTTAGTTCTTAGTCAACACAATTATTTGTCTGCTTGGAAGAGAGAATATATTATTTCTTTGACCTTTTCACTAATGTTATTTTTCTAAGCAACAATACAAAAATTACTGGTAGAATCCTTACCTAGATTTTTTCATTAAATTCATTTCCAAGGAGACCAAGAACTTTAGATTATGTTGTTGAAAGAAGGCTTTGATCTAGAGAGATTAACCATTGTCTCATTCATTAGCAGCAGCATTTTCATTCTCATACCCTGCTCCAGTGTAGTAGTAAATCTTGTGAGATTAACTTTTAAATGCTCAGCAATAAGAAATTATCAATCAACAATTTGAAGCTCACATGTTTAGTAATGGCTCTTGCCATTTTAGTATTAATTTTATGTATGCTTTCACAAATAAAGTACCTCTTGCTTAAAGAGATTTACCATAATTTTGCTGATCTTCAGTGATGCAGCCTGCTTGGTTTTACCTGCATTCATGTTGAAAACAGTGTGCAGTGGCAGAAGTTGACTAATCATTAAGCTCAGGATTTAATGTAGCCTTAGTACATGGAAATCCTTCTCTAAGGATGCAATTTTAAAAGGCAGCGAATCAATTCAAAGCAGAATACCACTCTGCTTGCTGTTCAGGCTCCTGCTGCCTTAGTGTCTCCAATAGATTTCAAGATCCCTTATAACAAGGCATGTGATTAGATCAGTTAGTTGTTGATGTATTTTCTGTAGCATCAGTAGAAATTTCTGTCTTTTCGTTTGTTATACCATAAGTTTATGAGCTTCAAGCTAAAGTCTGTGCACCATCACACCTTTTTGTTGCATCAAAAGATTTTTCTGTTGGTCGTGAGCTCTGTACTCTCTGAGGTTGGTGACAGTCACTCATGAGAAGAGTACAGTAATTTCACGATTACAAGCCACACCTGATTATAAGCTGCAGCTCCGGGTGTCAGCAACATTTAGGTCTTTGTTCGTATATAAGCCACACTTTCGTTCACAGCGAGGATCCTCGTGCAACTTCCACAAAGTTGCCAATTAGTAACAGAATTGTGTAATCATGGGGTTTACTGGCTCGGCCCTGCTTGGGGCAGCCGCCAGGGAGCGGCCCCAGCCTCGCCTGCTGCTGCTGCTGGGAAGTGGGAGAGCAGTGTCCCCAGCTGCTGCCACCAGGAAGCAGGAGAGCGGAGTGCCTGGCCATTGCCGCTGCTGCACTTCCCTGGGCCGGGGAGCCCCACCGCTGCCCCACCCCCCAGGGCCGTGGAGCGCCACCACCCCTGCGCCTCCCGGGATCGGGCAGCGCTGCCGCTGCGCCACCACTGCCCTGCCGCCCAGGGCCGGACGGGCTCTGGCTCAGCTCAGGGTTGCTGTGGGCTTGGATTTCCGGGTTGGGAAATTTACAAAATTTGTTCATATATTGGCTGCTCCTGAATGTAGGCCACACTTCCGGGTTAGGAGCAAAATTTTAGTCAAAATGGTGCGGCTTATAATTGTGAAATTACCGTAATTAGATTTCATTTCAGCAAAGGATTTCCACAACTCTGCAGAGGAACCTTGTAACTCATGCAGAAGTACAATCTCTTGTGCATGATACAACAGTGATGACATCAAATCATGGACTCCAGATTCTGGCTACTGCCCTTTACATTCCTATTTCCCCTCAGAAGTAAATGCTGAAGTCACTTTTAAGAAAGATTTACACCCCTATCTTCTTAACATTTCTGAAGGTCTGTAAAGGACAAAATTGGGGTAAGGGAAAGAGCACATAGGTATGTTAAACTTATTTCTTATCCATATGGGAACATTCCCTGTATGATGTGTCAGCTTCACTGATGCATCTGCTGATATCTATACAATTACTATGAAAGGAATTCTGCATTTTTAAAAATACATAAGTGCTACAAATATTCATGCACATTCATCTTTCCTGTTTTTGCTTTTTGCTCTTTTTTTTGCTCTTTTTTTTATTTTTTTCTTCCAGTAATTCAGTTGATATTACTGCAAAATGTGACTTTAAGGAAGATTTATGGTTTTAAACTATTGTGGTATGTTGCCCTTAACTGGCTGCCAGATACCCATCCAGCTGCTTTCTCACTACCCTTCATCCCCTCCCAGACAGGACTGCAAAACATGTGGGTTTACGTGCCAGTTATGATCAGAGGCAAAAGAGGCTTTATTTGGGGAAAATTAATTTAATGTATTGCAAATTTAAAATAGACTAGGATAATGAGAAACAAAGGAAAAACTGAAAACATCTTTTCCCAGTCTCTCCCTTCTTCCAAACATCAGCTTCATTCCTGATTCTTCCAGTCTCCCTTCCAAGGCAGCTCAGAGAGGGTGAGGAGACGTGGCTTGTGGCCAGTTCATACCATAACACTCCTGCTCTTCTGCTCTTTCTTTCTCACAATTTTCCCTTGATGGATCATAGCATACAATCCTTCACACACTGCTCTATTTTTGGTCCTTTCCATGGGTTCTGCTTTTTCAAGAACTGCTCCGGTGTGGGTCTTGTCCACAGATTACAGTTCATCAGGAATAGGCTGCTCCAGCACTGGTCACCTAGAGGACATAGGTCCTGCTGGGTGCCTGCTCCAGTGTGGATTCTCCATGGGCTGCAGCTTCCTTCAGGACACATCCACATATTCCATCGGGAGCTCTCCATGGGCTGCAGAGTGATAATTGCTCCACTGGTGTCATCCATGGGCTGCAGCAGAGCAATTGCTTCTCCAGAATCTGCACAGGCTGCGGGAGATTCTTCATTCTGACGCATGGAGCGCATCCTCCTGCTTCCTCTTCACTGACCTGGATGTCTGCACAGTCATTTCTCTATCATTTTCTATTCTCTCTGTCACAGCTGCTGCCTGGTGTATTTTACCCTCTCTAAAATATGCTGCCAGAGATGTGCCTGCAATTGCTGAGAGCCTCAGCAGCTTTGTTTTGGAGATGGATGGAACAGGCTCTGTCTAGTCATTGATGTCTTCTCACAGGAGTCTGTGAGATCTCTGCAGCCCTGCCTCACTACCAACTCTTGCCATGTAAAACTGGTATGAGTATTTTTGATTTTCACAGAAATTTCCAAATAATATAGCAAAGCAATAAGTCTCAAAACAACAATTTCAATTACACAGGGAGCCAAAACATATTCAGATATATGAGCAATGTACTAAAAATTGGCCTGTTTTTTCTCTATTTTCTTAAGCCTCTTTTTTTCCCTATAATTCACCTCTAAATAACGTTCATTAACATCTTTATAATTTACTCAATTTCAACAGAAATTTTAACTATTCTCTTAAATGAAGATTTTTAGTTTAAAATCAGGCTTATCCTTTAGAAATATTAGCATTCAATTATTTTAGTGCCAACCAAATCACATTGCTTGATGATGGTTTAAAAGTATATTGCTACTCATAATACTGATTATTTATACTCTCTTAAAACTGATTATTTATACTCTCTTATCAATGGTATATTAAGAAATAAGTAATTTCCTATAATATAACCAATTGATATGTATTAGAGTTTAGTGATAAATTAATTTGCAAAATTATGCTTTGATTCCTGTTCACTATTATAAAAATGAAGCTCAGTATCAACATTGGCAAAATATTCATTATTTGCTGAAATTTTGGGCACAATTTTATTGCCTTCCTAAATATAAACCAGCAAGAAAAGTATCATGCTGACATTTTTCAGACAGTTAGAAGATATGCTTCATAAGCCAAAAGAAATTTTAATGGCAATGCAACTGGAAAATCAAGAATTCAAAAACCTGTATTTTTCATACTTTCAGCTTTTATATGTAAGTCCTTTTGAGGGAACTATTTTATCTACTGCATTCTGTAGAATTTGGAGCTACTCCTCAGTTAAGTTCATAATAAATTTTGCACGTGACTCATCCTCTAAATTCCAAAAATAAATCTTCCTTTTTCCTGCAATTTTGCATAATTGGTCTCTGATAAGAGCAAAAGAATTATGAAACTATTTGATATGCGTTAAGGCAGCTGTTTGAGACATATATGGTTTCAAAAAGTTACTCACATTTCACTTTTTGAAAGTAGTGCATCTTTCTCAGGACATATTTTAAAAAGAAGGTTGAGCCTGGAAGCTCAGAACTTGCTGTATTTAAAAGAACTTATGTAAAACTGTCTACTGATGCACTGTGTGCTGAAAAAGACAGAAATATTTTAGTACATGAGTTTTGGATCAAACCATGTCTAAATAAGCTTGTACTGAATTAGGTTTGATTCTCAAATATAAAGGTAAGGTGTGCTCCATCATCAGAGAAGTTATTGTAAAAATGTAACTGCTATACAAAAGATTTCCATCAGGACAGAAACAGAGAATTCCACCAACACTATAATGGATTCCACAGCAAATAAATTCCAGTGCCAGACCACAATAAAACCCATCCTTTCTTAAAGGGTTATAATATTACAGTGGTGGAAAACGCTTCATTTTGAAACTGTATTTTTCTTGTATAGCTTTTCCAATTTAATTTAAATTGGTAAAAAAGAATAGTGCCATCAAATGTTTTGTTCTCTTGGGTCTATTACGTGAATTTATTCACTGTTGTGTCATCAAACCAAAAAAAGCAATCTTTGCACAGCTCTAGTTAATATAATATGCCTGACCTGACCTTCCAAGAAAGCTGTGCATAAACAGGAAATACAAATTCAATTTATAACCACAATGATGAGATGAAAGAAGGCAATTCTTTAAAATGAACCTAAATAATTTTCCCTTGACTTCTCCCAACACTTCATAAAACAAAAAGAGATAAAAGCAACTTGTTTGATTGCTTCTTGCTGAACTGAATGTGGATACAAAAGCAATCACTAAAAAGCTGGTCCTCCATCTCAGCATTTATGCAGTCTTTGAATGGAAATACATCTGACTTTTCAGTATTGTATACATTTGAAACACCAACAGGTTTATGTTATAAAACGCATATTATTAAAGATTCCCCGAAACAATTGGATTTCTCTTAAAATTTTTGCCTTTCCTGCATAGGTCTTACAACTTATACAGACTATACAATATATTAGATAAAAGACATGATGACAGATAAATTGCAGTGTAAGAGTTTGGGGGTTCCAGGGATTTGTGCTTAGAAGTTAGGAAATGTCAGACTTACATAAAACCTTACATGATCATGTATGTCTCATATTCGTCACTGTTCACTCTTTATGCTCCTGATCACATAAGAGTGTTTTAAGATTCCTCTTTCTTTTCATACACAGGATGAATAGCTCTCATTTTGATTCAATTACATCCTTTGTTTCTTTTAGCTCTTTGTAGTGTCTCTAGTCATTTAATGGAGTCAATTGAAACTCAGAAGACAGATTTTTTAATTTCTACAGGAACTTTTCTGTTCCAATCAGAAAAATATTACTAGAACTCTTCACAAGGATTATTCAATTGAATTTATGCTCAGAGTGGCCTGCTGACATAAGTATAATTTAGTCCATTTTATAGAAGGAACAATGAGATGTAGTGATATTTCGTAGCCAGAAAAATGTATCTTGATGCCCAGCAATTAGAACCCAATTTTCCAGTAAAGATTCCATGTTACATTCAAATTGCAGCTGCTGCACCATGGAAGCTTAAATGTATATATATATATATATGTGGCTATAACATTCTCAGAAAATGAGAAAGACATGAAATGAAAAATCACTTCGTTGCATGATGCTAGCTTTCACTTTTATCACAGCAGAGTCTGCCAGAAGTCAGTTACAATGAGCCCAGCTGCAATCTCTAGTTTACATTTTTCTTGATCCATAGATTCCTAAAAAGCAAAAACTCATCCCATTGCAATGGCATCCGAATCTACGTTTTCATGCTTCTTAGACTCTTTCCAAATTTCTCCTGATTATGTTTACAGACAAAATGTGGGATAGCTCATATTAGCCCTTATCGATTGTCTTTTGACCAGATTATTAATAATATTTATTACACAATTATCTTCTGTTATCTTCACCAATATCCTGAATATAAAGAGGCTGTTTTGCCAATAATTTTAATGATAGTCAGCACTGACAAAGTTAGGATTCAGAAAGAGTTTTCTTCTGCTCTTGTAAGGAAAGCAAGCTCTTATCATCATAGAACCACAGAGTCATAAAATGGTTCAGGTTGGAGGAGACTCTAAAGATCATCAAGTTCCAACTCCCTGCCAAAACCCTGTCCTGCTAAAGTGACATATTTTCACGCTATTCTTTCCAATTACAATGCCACTGTCTCTTTTATCCACCTTTTCCAACTTCTGCTTCTTTCCATGCTTTCTACTTTCACATTTCTAGGCTCTCAACCAACATGTTCATCCCATGTCCAGCACCAGCAGAACATCAACTCCTTTCTCCAGAACTGCCTGTCCTTCTTTCAACATTTCCCCCACTTTCTATGTTCACAGGTTATCCTTTCTAGGTTTTTGTAGACTCAGTACTTCCCTTTCACTGAATTCTTTGTTCCTGCAGATTACTCTGTTTCTTCAGTTGTCTCTTAAAATTCCCATTTCCAGTTTCCCCAGTGTCTATAAGGCAGCTATTTGAGACATACATGATCATAAAAAGTAACTCATGTTTCACTTATTATTCTGACAGTCTCATTTTGATATTTCTGTGCTGGTTCCTCACCCAGTCAGGAAATAGCCTGTGCTGTTCAGCACTGAGTCTAGTGTCTTTTCTAGCATCAGTCTGAGGCAAAGTTTAGCAGAAAAAAAAAAAACAAACAAAAAAACTTCTCTGGAAACTGTTAAGTTTCCTACATCAAATTCAACTTCCAGAAGATTTCACTCTGACAGAAAAAGCACATGCTGTAATAGTATGCCAATTTTTAACCTCAAAGCATGAATTTCCTTTTGTTGTTGTTGTTGTTTTTTGGTTTGGTTTGTTTTTTGTTTTTTGTTGTTTGGTTTTGTTGGTTTTTTTTTTTTTTTTTAGTACTGGCTAGTCAATAGTTTATTATTGGTATAATTTTCTTGGAAAGAACTAAACTACCTTGGCTAGCAAAATCCAAATAACTCCACTTTGAAATAGACACTCAGCACAAGATATTTCAATCTGATTCTTAGCTTGGCAAAGTCTAAAGTGCCTGAGCACAAAATCTTGTACTAGGTGGCACTGGATCCTTAACAACTTACAGCCTTACAAAGTGTGAGTGAATAAGTCTCTTCGTGTTTGATTTAATTTGCTTCTCCTCTAACTCTTTGGTTATTCTTAAGTGCTTAGAGAAAACGCTGATGATACACTGATACAGATGTTAAATTATGAAGGGGTTTTGTTTTCCCTGTTTTCAACATAGTTTTCTTATACAGACCACTGGGCAGCGCATGCAAAGAAGCTTAGACTTCACCTACTGAAACAGAGTTTGACGAATGCATTTTCCAAATGATGCTAGAATTTTCCTTTCATTCATACTGAGACAAGGAAATAAGATTTCTCTCTTTTTTCCTTCTTTGCCTTTCTCGTTAAAAATCCTTGCTACAACTGTTCAAATGGAATACACATAACAGTGGTAAGTAAAAACCTGATGCTCTCTACTTTTTCTATAACATTGTCTAGGTGGTGAAACTAACCTAGATTTGTATCTCTAGTAAAAGTAATAAGTACCTCTCGCATATAAATACACAGTTCTTGAATGCTCAGATAATTCTAAATGTTTACACTCCTGTTTCTAAATCCACAGCTGTTATTCAGAGTCTGCTAATTACTCACGATACAGCCACATGCCATGTACCAAAAATATTCAGAAAAGGAAAGATTGTGAGCATGCTTGGGTATAGATAGTCCCTTACTCTCCTGCAGCTAAGGAATCTGAACAGAGTCCTCTCTCTCTGCAACTTAGACATCTTCACCTCCAAAATGCTTTATATCTGTTGCTGTTCTAAAGCATCTGGGCAAAAAATTTTATTTGGGCATAAAACTGGATGTGACAAAGTCTAGAACAGTCTAATAAGAATAACATCCATTTCAGACAACAAAATATAATTGTTTATTAGCAAAGTCCAAAATAGACTTCTCTTCCGTTGAGCTTACCTACAATATAAAATAATCATAGATATATTTCTGTCATCACACACCTATTACAAAAAGCACAAGATCCTCATGGAATCTTAGCCTAAGTCTTTTAGAAGATTCACCTTTTAAATATGTCATGGAAACAGAAATGAAAAGAATTCCTGCAAATTAATAAGAATCGAGAGATCTCCCCAACAGAGGTGATAGCAAACCCTTGACACTGTCCTTGGGAGCAAAATAATTGCCTTCACTTCAAGCTGAAGAAGTAATGGTCAGAGAAAGTTTAAATCCTTTCTGACTATACTTGATTATGTTAAAACAAAACAGAGACAGACTTGGCAAAATGTTTGTTACAACCCTAGAAAGGAAAAGGGCTTCTTTATTTCAAGTACTTGCTGAAAAGGCAGAATAATGAAATTGTAAATGTTATGAGCTACTGTTTAGAAAAATAGAAGCATAGTTTGAGCTGAGAAAATATCAATTTACAAAAACAACAGCACATGTTTTAAAATTAAAACATATGCAAATCAAATAGAAATTGGCATCATTATTATGTATAACATAACAAGCTGAAAATAAGCTGAAAATTGCTAATGGCAGAACTACTCTGCTGATATTTTTTTAATAGGAGTAACCTTATTTACAAATATTTGGACATGTCCATAGCACACTTAGAATTACAGTAATTTCACGACTATAAGGCGCACCCTTTTGACTAAAATTTTCCCCCAAACCCGGAAGTGCGCCTTATAGTCCGGTG
>PYHW01010620.1:7849168-7870840 GCA_013186435.1 Turdus rufiventris | reverse complement strand
ATGGCTGCCAGGTACAGGCAGGCCCAGGGGCCCGCGGCACCGCGCCTCCCGGTTCCAGGCGGGCCCGGGGCCCATGGCCACTGGGAGGAGGTAGGCCCGGGGGCCTGCGGCGCCACCCCTGTTGGGTCCTGGTGGGCCCGGGGACCAATGGCTGCCGGGTGGGGGCGGGGCCTTGGACAGCAACCTCGCAGGGGGAGCTGGGGGCGGAGGCTTGCTAAAAAAAAAAAGTGCGCATTATAGACGGGTGCGCGTTATCTGATCTACAATGTTGCAATTTTTGCTGAGTCGGGGGGGTGCGCATTATAGTCAGGTGCGCCTTATGGTCGTGAATTTACTGTAAATGAATCCACAAGTGCTATTAAGATGCCTGAGTTTGATTCAGCCTAGGGTGCCAGTTTTGATGAACACTCTGTGGAAAGATACATTTTGGAAATATATGCTCTAAACCTAGTGATTGTACACACATTCTGTGTACCAGAAAAGATTGCTGACAAACTAATTCCAGTGCTCTTACAAAATCTTCTGAAGCCTGACTTAAACAAGTCATATCTTCAAATAGAGTCCGTGCTACACTGTGGCAGCCATACATGTGCTGCAGAATTGCAAGATAAGTATTCTTACCGTATGCTGTATCATGTTTGTTTATATGTTTTAACCTTATCTCAAATTTACAATTATAAGAAATAATTTCACTGAAAAGTGAATTTCAATTATTTATTCAATTTTATTCAATGTTATTAAATTTCCCTTCATTCCCATCTGTACTGCACTCTGAGCGCAGTCTTTAAAGAGAACTGTATGTTACTAAACACTTAGAAGTGTCCATAAAGCAAAATCTGATTTAAGCATGGTTAGATTACCATAATTGTCAAAGCTATCAGAGAAATATCAGTTAGAAACTTAACTTTGAGTCAAGAAGATGAACTTTTTCAGTGTCAAAAGAGGATGAAATTTGATGGGTCATTATGTTGCAAAGATAAATTTTGAATTTTTTTTCTAGAAAATAAAGTAATAAAACAATTTCCTAAATGGAATAAAAAATGGTGATTAAAGTGATTGTACCAGTATAAATCAATGTCATCAGTGTGTTGATAGCAGTGGTTTGCTGGAGTTTTTCAGACCTCTGAGTCATACATAAGTTTACATCTATAATGGGAGTGTGCAGTATTTATTGCTGTTTAAACATAATTATTAAATGCTGCCACTTTCCTGAATACTTTTAAATTGATTTTTTTTTAGATTTTTTTAGATTTAGATTTTAGATTAAAAAATAAACTCTTTCTCTATTTTTTCTAGCAGTTTTGCATACAATTCAGTGATAAAAATTAGTTTAGTTTAATTATTTAATAGAAAATAAGCAGCCTGTTTAGAGAGCAATAATTAAAGGAAACAATAGCAAAAGAGAGGAAAATACAAATATCTGCTGGGCTGATGCAGACAACAAATTCTCTGTAAGTCCCCAGCCAAGTTAGACACAGATAGCAATGAATGTGAAAGTGAAAACAATCTTGACCTGGTAGATAAAGAGAGGCAAGCGTCTCTTTCAAGTGAAAGGTTCTTCATCAGGCCGACATCAGCTGGAACAGGAGGAGAATCCATCAACTCTGAACTTCAAGACTGAGATTGAGAAAAACACTTTTTGTTTGTTCAATTATACTCACCACTGGACTCCTTCAGGATCTCTTTTGCACTGCTGGAAATGTTGAAGGCTATATTAACCTCCTTAGTAAAAGACCGTCTAAAAAGTAGAATGGTCAAAGGACCTACTTGATTATCTGTTCTTAGAAATATAATCTTGGAGAAATCATTCAGGGAGACCTGCGGTCGCATTTGGTGGGTGACATAGTCTGAATAACAATGACGGCTTTCAGAGAGAGGTGCGCTGGGATCTGCAATTCCTGGAAATTATTAGATGTTTTATTGTGTCCAGCAGTTTGCTACTCAAAGTCCCTTAAACTCAGGTTGCCGTCTCAGGCCATAGATGAACTACTGAAGTTATAATATACCCTCTGTAGATGTTTATCTAGCACAGAACTAGGTTGGGGAAAAACTTACCTGTGAGCTTTGAACAACACAAAAACATACTAATAGTTTAAGTACAGGAAAACAGACTCTTAATCTAACCACTTGGCCTACTCGTCATTCTGCACTCTGAAATTTCATCCTAGGCTGGAAACTGGTGCAAGTAGTAGTTAGAAAGTCTATCATTCAGTCAGATAAATATATATAAAGCTGAATTGCACACAGGATTACTACAAATTAAAGAAGGTACAAATAACATTTCACACTGAAAATGTTGTACATGATGTAATTTATCCCAAAGGAGTATGTACTGTATTTTCTAATCTCTCAAGCAAAAAGCTGACATTTTTTTAAATGTGACTGAACTTTGTTTTTCCTATCATGGAACTAAGCCAAAGATTATGAAAAGGTTATGAAGACATGTAGACACCTTTTTCTTTATTTTAAAAATGGTTAAATAATCCATTATTGCATAGTACTACTAGACATGGATCCTACAAAAAGTGTCACCTAGAGTAGGAGACACAGGAATGCATCCAGGTTGGGTTTGAATGTCTCCAGAGAGAGGAAACTCCAAGACTTCCCTGGGCAGCTGCTCCAGTGCTCTGCCATCCTCAATGCAAAGAAGTTCTTCCTCTTGTTGGCATGAAAATTCTTGTGTTTGAGTTTATGACCATTGCTCCTTGCCCTGTCGCTGGGCACCAATCAAAATAATTTAGCACCATCCTCTTGGCACCCCTTTTGAGATATACTCATTAATGAGATCCCCTTTCACTTTTCTGTTCTCTAGACTAAAGAGGCCCAGCTCCCAGAAGTCTACTCATAACAGAGTTGCTCCAGACACCTGATACTCTTTGCTGGACCTTTGGCACTAATCCCTTGTGTTCCTTGTCTTGGGGAGCTCAGAACTGGAAACAAAGTAACTTTCAAGAATCAGCAAGAGCCAAAAACAACCGTGTTTACAAAATTCACCGAAAACTTTTCTTAGTAGGAAAAAGAAAAAAAAAATATTCACTTTCATTACACATGCTATTTCCCTTATTAAAATTTTCTGGCATATTGTTATTTAAAAATATGGTTTTTTAAAATAATTCCTTTATTAGTTAAGTTTCACTTTTGAGATTTGTGAGCTCAAAGGAACTGTCACGAATCTTCTTATATTTGGCAGGCAAAATATGCTTAATGAGTTTTGCTTTATCTATATGCGAGAGAAAGTTGTCATCATGTTCTCATTAGGTACATTTATACATTGCAGAGAAAATTCAGAGGATATAAAATTAGTGTAAATGTTTCTTTTCAAGGACAGCTTGCTTAGCAATGACTATAAATAAAGACTACAACTTAATCCTGGATAACTAGAATTTGTAGTTTATTTGGAACTGGTACTCTCAAACATTGCTTGCGTAATATTAAAGGGAAAAATATATTTTCTTGTTGTTTCTCTTTCTCTTTTTGATATAACTCCATAGTTTTAACCATTTACATTTCAACAATACAATGCATAATATCAGATGCAAAGAAATTGTCCACTATGTGTACTCCATATATAAGAAAAAAGGCTATGTGGATATGCAGCGAAGGAAGTATACTATACGGAATTCTGAATAGGAGCTGTACTACAGAGTTTGATGTATGAAGTCTGAGTAATGAGACAGATATGCTGAAGCAAGGGACTACCAGCAGGTAACTTTCTTTGTCATCATGCAATGGTTAGATACTGGTTAGCCATAGTGTATTCTGGACTAGAAATAGATTTATTAAAGAAATGAGTGTACCTTCCTCCTGTCTGACCTTGATATTGGAGCCCTACTGAGTGCCCTCTCAATCTGATATGAAGAAGTTTTGCATTTCATGCGATGAGTGCCTCAGGTCATCCAGACTTGGCAACACATTGCAATGATACATAGCAGCAAAGAAAAAGATATGTCTATTTGTGCTCTTCCCCATTCCGTCCCATGATGATTGGCAACATCATATGATTGTAAGAGATACGATCCACTTTAGGAGGAAAAGGGCAAGTGTCCACATGGACAGGACAACCTTGAATGTGCATACAAACTGTGATATGAGAGACTGGAGAGCAGCACTGTGGAAAAGGATCTGCTGGTCCTGGTCAGTGGCGAGCTGAATATGAGTCCATGGTGTGCTTTAGTAGCCAAAAGTACCAGCCATGTCCTGGAAGCATAAGGCACAGCATTGCCAGCTGGGCAAGGGAGGGGATTGTCCTGCTCTGCTTGGCACTGCTGGGGTCTCGTCTTGAATATTGTGTTAAGCTTTGGGGGTCACAATGTAAGAATGATCCCAGAATATTAGAGAGTGTCCAAAGGAGGGCAGCAAAGATGGTGAAGGTCCTTGGGGGGAAGCTGGATGCAGAGTGGCTGAGGTCACTTGGTCTGTTCAGCCTGGAAAAGGGGAGACTGAGGGGAAACCTCATTGCAGTTACAACCTCCTGAGGGGAAGAGGAGAGGCAAGCACTGATCTCTCCTGTCCAGTGACCAGTGATAGGACCCAAAGGAATGACCTGAAATTGTGTGGGGGAAGTTTAGGTTGGATACCTGGAAAAGGTTCTTCACACAGAGGGGAGTTGAATGCTGGAACAGACTGCCCAGGAAAGTGGTGATGGCACCAATCTTGCAAGAGTTCAGTGAGCTTTTTGACAATGCTGTCAGGCACGTGGTGTGTTTTTTGGGATGTCCTGTGCAGAGCAGACTCAGGTGATCCCTATGACTCAGGATATTTTGTGATTCTACTCAAAGCAACATTAGTACCAGGAAAGAATGGTACAATTTTTATATTTTTTGTACTCTTAAATAACTGTAAAAATACGCATATATAAGAAATCCAGTTCATGTCATAAAGCATTTAATATGTTTTATATTTGTATTTCATTCAGCATGGATAGGCAGGCTGATAGTGTATATTCCTTCTTGTGTTTGTATGCATAACACAATCCTGCACCTGAATACTTAAATGAACCAATTCAAAAGTATAAGTAAAAATTTTATTCTTCTGATTATACACTGTATTTTCTTCCTCTTTGAATCAATGCCCATTTTATTTGTTCATTCATACTTTTCAATAGTATATTCAAATGCTCCGATGCAAATAAGATATCAGATATCAAGGAATATCTATGTCTCACAGAATTGCAGAAATGCTTCCTGTTATAGAAGCAGACACAAGGAGAGAAGAAAAAAGTGAGGAAGTTCCAGAGACATCCCCATGATAGCAATCTGCTATGTTATTGTAGATGTGTATAAAGGTAGGCATTTGTCAGCTTCTTGTAGACTGATCTGTGTTATCTTGCCTGGGTCCAGAGCCTTTGGTCATCCTCTGCATACTGCCTTTGTCACATGAATCAATCATTGTTGCACACACTTTCTCTGAAAGAAAATTTCACACATTATTCCAAGTACAAGCAACATGACAGATATTATTATAGACAAATGTTGCTACAAGAAAATATTTTCACAGATTCAAAAAGAGTAAAGGTGCTGCAATGGACAACTAAGAAAAAAAATGTTAACAGGAAAAACAAGATTAATCTTTTTGCAAGAAAATAAAGTATTCATAATGATTTTCACAAACATATTCCCTCTTACAAGGATCAAGTTATATCCTGAGCTGCATTTGTACAGACAATTGCAAAGTTATGATCCATACTATTGAAAGGGCTTTTTTTTTCTTTCTTTTTTTTTTTTTTCAAATGAGGACTTCAAAAATAGTGGTATTTCTGAAAAAGAACATCTCAAAATAAGCATATTCATAAGGAAGGATACAAGGATATCATTAGTCATCTTCCTTTATGCAAATGTCACTTTATAGGAAAAGCAACACACAGGACATAATCCTGCATTTTTTATTAGAGAAAAATTCCCTTTTAAAAAGAATCACAGTTTCATTAAATAATAGTCTCCATCTGTGGAGAGAGATTAATATTTCTTCTAAAAATTTCAACATTAATTTCAGTCATAGACTACTTACATACAATCATTTATAGATAGAAAGGTATATTGAATAAGACAGTTTCATTGTAGTCATATCCCGTTTTCTTTGTCTTTTTCTTAGGCACTGAAGTGTAAATAAAAACTTCTCATTTAAATTAGAACTGCTGCCTCCTCCTCATCTCCTTTATTTCTTCCTTTCAATTTTCAGTTTTGACTGCAATGCTCTAAGAGCAGCACTTAAACTAATTGCAGTTTTTGCTTTTGCTTCACCCTCCCTTTTAGCTTCGCCACTTTGCACCTTCGCATAAAGGAAAGGTGACCAACTTCCTCTGAAGGTGATGCTAATGCAGTTCAATAAACAGCAGAGAGAACAGGGTGACCTGAAATGGTTCAAGCCGTATCAGAAAGGCATTTCATTTCTTTCTATTATGAAAATGAGATTCTCCTTTAAGTGTGGTTATTGAGGTGCAAAAACATAATGTAAAGTAACACAGACTTAAGCAAGATGACCTCATTCATCATCCTGGGGTCAGCTAAAGATGTTGGAAGCATTCTGAACACTGGTTAAAGAAAAAAAAATATGGAAAAAATTCTTATTCTCTTTGGGATTGACCCTTTAAACTACAGCATACTGCTGAAGGAAGAGCAGAGCCTTTACACTAGCCTTCAGCATTAAGCATTTGCACAGCACCTGTGCAGAGAGCCAGTTGCAGCTTGAAGAAATGCTTAACCAAATTCAGCATTATGGAGTGAAACTCCACACATGCTCTGGTCTCATAATTGGTAAGGAGGAGGAAAAGTGGACATTGCAGCAGGCAGGAAAGGTGTTTCACTGGGCTCAAGATAAGAGTCATAAATTTTGACTGGAGCACAGCTGCTTGGCTGCAATACACCTTATGCAAATAATTCAAATAGCCAGTATTTTTAGGGGTTTAGTTACTCCTCCAGCTAGCCAAAATTATTCAAATGTGCTTAAGAGCTGTGTTTACAAGGAATTGATGAGGGGGCAGACAAGACACCAGCCGCTAACACAGAAATGTGCCTACGGGTTCAGAGCAAACAGTGCCTCTCACAACTGTTCCATGCCTCTGACCATATGGTGTTCATCTGTTCATCTCCCCAACCATTCATTTGGACTAGGATGTTGAACTGTGCCAAATAAGCTTCCCAGGGAGTTTCCTCACAAAGATACAGGAGAGGAGGGTTATGTTATCTGAGCTGAGCCAATCCAACCTTTCCCCTCTAGGCCTTTATGAATAAAAGCACCATGGAAAACCTGCAAGCACCCTGCATTAGTCACCATCTTCACTGGCCCAATCCCTAACCCCGACAGTTGTCTTCTAACGTCCCTATAATTTCCTTCTCAAAGCTATTGTTTAATTGCCCTGAGTGCCTATTTCTGTCAAGAAATTTCAAATCATACAAACTTCCCAGTCTTCTCTATTCCTGGAAAACCTGTTGATCTAGGACAGTCACTTCATATCTTCCCTTCATTTTATCAAACTAGACAGAGTTCTGTAGTTTTGAGTTTGTACTCAGACAAAGATATCATTTCTAACAATAGTTCATTGTCAATTCTTTCTGGAAAGTTTCCAGATGTTGCTTTAATTCATTTTGTGAAGTCTCCTGGCTCAGTTTTAAGTCTTGTTTTAATTCCTTTTGCTCCTATATCAATTCCTCTTGGCTATTTTTATATCTATGAGCATCTCCATTATTTATTGCATATTGATTCAACAGCCATATGAACACACAATATGCTTTTCTGCTAACACCAGTTTCAGGGCTTCCTGTCCCAAGAAACTAAGTATTTTTGATCTAATGGATTGTCTTTCTTAGCTGGGAAAATTGATTCTGTTAGTGTCTTTGATGAAGTTAATATCAAAGTAAGAGGGAAAAGAGTTTTGCTACCTAAACAATAAAGGCAGAAAAACCAAGTATTCCCTCAATCTAATTTTCTTTTTTCTCTTAGTCCAGTATCAAAAGGAAACTCCTTATTTTTAATTCTTTTCTCCCTCCTAAGCCCCAGATCTGCACTGACAAGGATAGCTTGGGAAAAGAGGGATGCTGGCCCAGCTGATGGCTCCCTGAGGTCTTTCTTCAGGCACTGGCTGCTGGTCCTGAATCCAGTAAAATGGATTTCAAATGCTCCCACCTGTGTTGAGACAAAGACATGTTCTTTGTTTCATTACTTGGACTCTAGGTAGGACCTGGAGTAATGAAACTGTTTTGTTTTGGGACTTTGTATACTACCACCTTGCCTTTTTAACATAATTTTATTGTATGAGGAGTAAAAATACATCTGCAGAAGTAATGCATTGGTTTTTTCCTTACAGCTTGCCTTCATACATATCTTACTCTGAAATGTTTATTGCTATTATAATTGTCAATATACTTATTACTTGAATTGAAATTTACTAGCAGCAAAATACCACATCTCAGTTTGTCTTTTATCACATTCAGCTGAAGATATCAGTGAAAAAAAATGAATTCCTAATCATCTTGGTGATAAATTATATAGAAATTCTGATTTTCTTGTTACAGTGTATACAACTTTAATACTTTTAATATCATACTTTATTCAGAAAAGTATGTTTGCAGTAATATGAATCAGCAGTAATATAAATCTGACAGTCAATATATTAAAAATTCTTCAACAAAAGAAAGAACAAAAAGAAATAAAAAGGGAAAAGAAAAAATATTGGCCTAATGATAATCACAAAACATGTTCTGGTTTTCACTCAGTTGCAGCTTTGCAATGAATAATATAGAATCAGCTTTAAAACTCCCAGCTTCAAATGGTGGGGGCTGTGTTTCTCTTTCAAGCACAAGTGGCACTTAAAACACCTGGAACCGTATAACCTTTGATTTTATTTACAAACTTTCACCACCCTGACTTCACTGCCTTTCATTGACTTGCAGCTGATAGAAGAAACACATTAAAAATATAAGTAAGCTCATGACCATTTTCTATTACCTTATACTTTAGTGGCAGATGAACTCCCACAATCAAGGACAGAGTTCTCTAGGATAAAAACATTTAAGGTACGTAAGAAAATCACCTCTTTTTAAAAATTTTGAATAGAAGCATCTTACATAGCTTTTTTTGAACATTCTTTGCAACAAAGAAATTATTTTTGATGCAAGAAGTCCTATGTTAATCCCATGTCATTTGACTTTAGGGTTTTATCAACAAAGAACATTTCTTTTTATTCTTTGCAAGGGTATGAAAAGGTTAAGAGAAGTACCATCTCTCCAGATTTTCACTACTGCACTCCTTTCAATAACAAGGCCTTCACATCTCTGTTTGTCTCCTTTTTTCTACCATATACTTTATATTTAGCACCACATACCAGTAGGCAAACTTGATGAGGGAACCCAAACATGAAAAACTGGGACTTCTAGATCTGTCCTGTGTCTTTTATGTTTCCATTTCTCCCACAGTGCCCCTGTGCAGTCCCTTGTCTTTCACCACCTGGCTCTACTGTCCACTGCTCTTGTGTGGGTCTGTTGTCAACACAGGCTGTGCTACAGGAAATACACTTCTGTGGGATTTTTTGTCAAAACTATGTAAACTTTTACAATCAAATCTTTTTATTTCTTATATCTAAACACAGAATGTAATCTCTTTTTCAGCCTATTCTAATTACAATTGGTTTCACCTATGAGTTACAAGACATATTCTGCTCCAGATATAAACGTTGTCAAAAGAAATTAATCTGAATTAAAATTATCTTATAACATTGTAGCATTTCAATTTTTAGTAGTTTAACATCTATCTTATATTCCTTAAATTCAATGCTCGGATCACTTTTTGAACATACTTTTCACATCTTCACACTTGAATGTGAATTTATGTGTATAACTCTATAATTCTTGTGCCACAGAGTGGAATATTAACAGCAATATATATTATTTGTATTATAGTAGTGTCTGCAAGTAAAATTTGGCTGGAAGCCCCGTGGCATTAATCAATGTAAAGATAGTTACATCTTGAACAGTACCTAAACATCACTCCGTAAAAACATTA
Source organism: Turdus rufiventris (assembly GCA_013186435.1). Lineage (NCBI taxonomy): Eukaryota > Metazoa > Chordata > Aves > Passeriformes > Turdidae > Turdus > Turdus rufiventris. The sequence continues at coordinate 7,860,844 of PYHW01010620.1, read as the reverse complement.
ATAATTCATAGGCCAACAATCAGACTCTTGTTGACATCTTCTGCCTATATCCATGTATTCCACTGTATAGACAGGAATAAATAGGGGAACAAGAAGTAATTTTATTTCAGTTTTCATCCGTATGCTAGAATCCAGGCCTTAAAACACAGATGTTGGCAAAGTACAGAGTCTCCAGGGCACTTACAACTTAATTAAGTCTGAGAGAAGAATTCTAATCCTAAAATAGTGCTTTCCTTTTTAGTTTTGTTGAAAGCTATGCTTGTGAGGATGATATTTTCTTTTTCATTATTTTCCATGCTGCATATACATATTTGGGTGTCATCTGAAAGAAGCTAATGGTGAAATGAACATGGCTTTGTTTCTTTCCCCCTGGAAGATCTTACACATCCTGTTTCTCTCTTCATCATGAAGACTTTATGCCATGTGTATCAGAATATATCTGTGAAGCTACCATCAGGCAACCAGAAAGCTCAATTTCTTCTGTTTTCTTGAGCATGGTTCAAGAAATTGCCCTTTTTCTAACCTATATATGCTTATCTGTTATAATTCTTTCTTAAATTTAAAGACAGCATTTTTATCTTTTTTTTTTCCATTTTTCAGAGTGATCTCGCATCACTAGCAGTGAAGTGATTTGGTGAGATAAAAAACAAAAACAAAAACAAACAAAAAAACCCACCAAAAAATAAACAAAAAAACCAAAACCCCAGTGCATAAAGTTAATAGTTATTTCTTAAATCTGTTTATTTGGCTTATCACTTGAGAGGTATAAACAGAGCCTTCACTTTTTTTTCTCTCTCTGAATAGTTATGCTGAACATTAGTCATCTTTATAATATGTCCTTTCTGCAGGTGACCCTAATACCTCAATTTTAAACTATGTTAAATGATTCAGTTTCATTATTTTTGGAAAATAATTCTTGTTTGATTAAAAAATACAGAAAGGAGACTGATGTCAGGCAATCTTCATGTAAAGAACTGGAAAAAAAAAATTCTTATATGACCAGTCAATGCATTCGCAAGAAAATTATGTTTGTCCATCAGCCCCCATACCTTCACAGTGCCAGCCTCCATGCTCAACCTTACACAATTGTCATCCACCCTGTCTGAATATGATGTAGAGTGAGCAAAAGTTCAATAAACCTTCAGATATGAAAGGGAGTGTGCAGAAGTTGGGCGACAAATAGAAGTATCAGAAGGTAAAATAAATATTGCTACATGTCACCAACCTAACAAGTGAATGTACAGCAAGAAATTTATGACAACAACTCTGGAAGAAAGAATTTGTTGCACCAGCTGGAAATAAATCATTCAACAATGTGAAGAAATCAGAAAAATACGAGTCAGGAAGCTTGAGTCAGCAGAACCCAATTTATATCTAGTGGGCATCCTGAAAAGCAGGGTTCCCAAAACCTGACAGCAAGAGACAATGACTACTGTGGCTGTTGCTAACAAGATCTTTACCACAATTGCTTGCCATATATTTTTCCATACCAGCAAATGAAAAATTTGTTTGAAACTCATATGGTGAAAGCACATGTATAGCTATTAAAATGGTGACAGCATCAATATTTTACATTTGTTCTTGCTTTGGGGCAATTGAGGGAGACACAAGACCAGAACCACAGCACTCAGGGACAGGTTATCTCCAATCGCTCAGTGGGTAAATGCAACTCTATTCTGCAGTTTCTGATTTGAAATTAGACTGCTGAAATTCAGACCACAGTTTCTCAAGCAGCAAGTCACTTCACACCAGCTGACAGAGGGGACCCTGGCTCCAGCCAGGACCACTGCTCCAGATCACATCCCATGTGGTGGCCTGGCCCCAAAGGCTTCATTCTGAGCTCAGCCTTTTACATTTTGTTGGAGACTCACTGATGTGTTCTCCGCCTTTCCTGGTCTAATGAAGAGTGATTTTTATTTTTTTTTTATACTTTTGTTGTACTCATTTATACTTTTGTTATAAAAAGTTGAACATTATCAGTAGTAATTTTAAAAAAATTAATCTATTTTTGTTTGATTTTAGGTCTTTATAAACCCATTCAGTTAAATGTGGGCAGATCTAGTCAATACCTCATATGTTTGGGCTGTGTTTTCAGGTAGGATTCGACCCATGTCAATCTTGTGTATACAGGGAGCTTCAGTCAGAGATTTCTAGGTTATTTTACTTATTTTATTTTATTTTATTTTATTTTATTTTATTTTATTTTATTTTATTTTAATGCCAAAATAGCAATGAAGAAAATAAAGGGATTACCCTGCAAAATTTTTATATGCAATTAATTTATTTAGTTTTGATTTCTGTGCGTGTATGTGCATGCATGTGTGCATGCATTGTTCCAGTCACGTGATACAAAGGCTTTCTTATGGACTTCAATTCCAATGTAAAATTTTATTGATTATTTTTTCACTTCCTCGGTATGTACTCCTTTCTGTTCAAGTGGGTCTGTAATTCACGATAAGTGTAAGCAAGCTGTTTAAATCTTTAGTAAAGTGGCATCTGAATGATTATAAGTAATTTAAACAAACTCAACCAGGTAATTTGATGATATGAATACACGAAATGCATATATTTATATTTTAGACAATAAATAAACCCAATGTGTATCACAAATCTTCCTGTGAGTTAGTGATAGAAGTATCAAATAGATTGCCCTCTTCATGAGTCTATTGTTTCAGTGGAAATGCTCTATGAAAAAGGAGAAGTAGCTGAAGACTCAACAGTGATAGGTACATAACCATGTTACAACTCCAGGTCAGATTCCTCATATAAATTTGAGCTTCACTGAAATAATGGGAATTATGCCAATTTGTACTTTCTGCTGAATTTTTCTCCAGCTCATATTGTGAGATTATGCTTAAGTAACTTGTATTTGACTTTTCATGCAAGCTTATATTAGTTCAAGTTCAGGATAAACTCTGTGAAATTCTCCCTGAAAGTGCAGAACTATTGCCTGTAGCAGCTGATAAACAGATACTTTAAATAGACACATTTTATCTGGGCTGGTAATAGGTACAGGCATATAAATTATTCTGATTTGATTTCAAATCCATGCAAGTTTCTTATGTTCAAAGAGTTAAGTGAAGTACAGAAGTTATCAGGTTCATATTCACCTAAGAAATCATGAGGAAAAGCACAAAAAGAGTACAGCAAGGAAAAACAGAGATTATATAAAACACAATTAAGTTGACAAGAAAGTAGTGAGGAAGAAATCAAAGCCAAAATTTTTTTTTGCATTTGAAATTTGTTTTGATATTTTTTTAAAATGGTATTTTTTTCAGAATCACATGAGAACAAAATGTTATTCACATTAATACTTCTTTGTGCTGCTGTGATGCTACAGACATTCTGAATAGATTTCTGAAGGTTTTATTGATGAAAATGGTTTTCTGCAACATGGTGGTAGATATTACTGATAACAGCTGATTTCTTATTGGGCCATAGGAACTGTGAGGGAGGAAGGAAAGTTGTCATTTATCAGGCTCATCCATTTTCAATATTATTAAAATTCTGTGTTGGGAAGCAAAAAATTCAAGACTAATTTTGAAATATTGATGAATAGTCACATATGCTTTTCCAATTCTAGGGAAATGGGTGTTCACATTAATTCTGCTAGCAATTATGGCTTAAAGGATTGAATAAAATGTAAAATTAAATGTTCTTCATGTTATGACTGCTGTTTGCATTTCATGCTGCTCAGACAACTACTTCAAATTGCATTTGCAAATGCTAATCAAATACTACTCCAGTCCTGCATTTTCAGCCTTGCATATCTCTATTTGGATTTACTCCCCAGAGTTTCCCAGAATATGTAGTTCTACTGAAAGTCAAGAAGTTTACATTCTTACATGTTTCAGGCATCTCAGCACTAGCACCCTTTCAAACAAAACATTCCCAGTTCCCCTTCTTTTCCCTTTGGCTGCATCATGCTTTCCTTTTTATCATCTCAGATGGTTTGGATATTCTGTTATAAACCTTGACTTCCCCATATAATCTTGGTTTAAAGATCTGGTTTAGCTTGCAAACATGAATACATTTTTTCTCAATTTCTCTTTAACATCACCACTGGTCAAGATAGTCTACCTACCTTTTTTTAAATCAGCTATTCTCATTTAAGTCACAAAGGAATGGTTCCTGGTAAAGGTCTAATATTTTAAAAAGCAATTTCACCAGACTTCTCCTCCACCAGAGATGAAACCTGCATCCAGAAATACATGAATTTGGAGGGAGGATAGAAGTAAAGCAGCTATCTTCTATATATTCCTCTAATGAAATTATGAGGTCTTACGTTTCCTTGCAGGAATTAAAACAAGTCAGGTTAGAAATCTGCCACATACGCACTGCCACTGTATAATTCGGCTTCTGAAGGACTTATCACAGAATAATCCTTACACTTATAGAGACAGAATGTTAAACTGCATTCCCTCAGTGTAGTTACTATATTCAGGATCAAACTGATTACCGTGTCTGAAGTAAAGAAAGAATCCAACTCTTCCACATTCATAGTCACTGGGATAATAAATGCCATTTCATACCTTGACAGCTTGATGAGGCTAGCCTTGAGGATTTTGTTTGTTGATTTTGTTGCCTTCACAGTTGAAACTATTCATTACTGTGTTTGGAAGATCAAAACAGTATTTTTTAACAAATACACCATTCATTAAAAAAAAAAAGAACATTCATATCTGGCTTTAAGGCTCACATTTGGACTCTTAGAATCACCTTTGCTTTTTTTCCCAGTGTCTATTGATGTTTCCCACTTTTCATTCATATTGCAAGGTGTAAACCAATAGACTGGATAAGAAAACAAAGAATCAAAATTAAACATTACTATAATACAAATTCAGGAACTTGAAAGAACAGCAAAATATTGATCTCAGAACACTCATTTTAGCTTCAGCAATGTAAACATCTCTCGCTTTTAATTAAAAGAATTTAAATTCTTTAGTAAAATAAGATTTTGGAGCATGCTGCACTGCGTAATTACAAGAACCTAGGCACTTCAATGAGGCTGATAAGTTGCAACAAGGGAATTAAGGTTTTTTAAAAAAGTTAAGTTCAAATGCTTTCTTGACCATATGATGTCTTTAATAAAGAAGATATTTTTAAAATGCATTTAAATATATACATAGTAATGGTAGGGGTAGATAAAATTAGGTGAACATCAAATATATTTTAATATTAAATTTAGGAAAAAGTTTTAGAAGAAGAGAGATCATAAAAAGAGTATTTTATTCAGCCATATATAATCTTGCCAGATTGCAAAACATCATTTTATTCTCAAGGTTAAAGACAGCCTTGTTATTTTCAGTGACAAGGTTTATCACTGAGATTTCAGTAAATCATTTTCAAGCTGCTTCTAGTGTTAACTATCAAATTCTATAAAAAATCATGCACATTGTCTTGCATGTTTTGCAAAGAAGCAATGCAACATATGCAGGAATGAAAGAGAAGGCTTTTTATTAGATTTACTGCACATCATTACTGTGTGAGATTTTGTACTGACACAGACACATACTAGATTTCTCCAATTCACCATACATTTGTTAAGCTAAACAATCATAATGCTATGAACTCTAAAATCCTTATGTTTGCTTTCCACAGTGGAACAGAATTTCCAAGATAAATAAGTATCATACACCTGGATCCCACATTAGTGCCTGATAATTCAGTTATATAATTTGATAGTTGTGAGATAAATATTGATGAGACAATATTATCACAATTAAAAATATGGACAAAATTGAATCACTGAAAAATTTTTGCGGGAATGAGAGCATCACATACTGATTTAAAATTAAGGGTTATTGCTTAGTTTTCTCATGAGAGAAACCACCCATATTTCTACTGACATGACAGTAAATCTAGATGTTGAGGCAGCCACAGAAATCGGGGAAGAGATAGAATTCAGTTCAGGGAGTGTTGGTGTGCAAAATTCTTCAAAGAGAAAAATGTGGCAGGAGTAGAGATGGCTTTTCTTTTAGTCTTGAAGATAAATCAGGAAACCAGTAGAGCTCCTAAAAAACAAAATAAATGTTTCAGTTCCATTTGTTACAATTATCTTTGTATCAAAGAAAATCTTGGGAGCTGTCACTCACTCTTTGTTTTTCCTACTACTCCTGCTCCTTTTTGATGGGCAAATGCTAATGCATACGTACAAAATATCTATATTTTTTATTAATTATAATTAGTTGCACAGAAGATATTTAATTTCAGTGGGTAGTTTTTCTCTTTTTTTATGATGTGTTTAAATAATGGAAATCACACAGCAGAAAAACATTTTATAAAGGTATTAATGAATTTTGAGTAACACTGAGAGTGAGAGACAGTGAAAACCCAGTGACAAGAATAATTGAATCTCTTCAGAGATGTTATGCCATGTGCAGAGCACATCTAAAGCACCCATAAAAACTAAAAACCTGTTCACATAACACTGTTCCATAAGAAAAAATAAATACTAGCCCTCTTATGTTGTTAGAGATAAGATTAAACTTTATTCTCTCTGCAAAATAAAGCTTCTGTTTAAAAAAAATAAAAATCAATAAACTGAATGAAAATGAAGCCTCTACTAGAAAGCAGGCTCAAGGTTTTAGCTAAACAGTAGCGGGAAGGAATTTAACATGAAATTTGACCACAAAACCTTCCATAAATAGTCACTTCCCAGCTCTGTATGTTTAAAAGAGTCAGAGGGGTGAAGAATGAGTGATTAAATAAATCCATGGAAGACCTAGTAGTTTTGAACATGGGATAGAAAGGCTTGGTCAATGTTAAAGGCCAATTTGACAAACAAAGACTCTTGAAATTAAACTATGTAGAAGAACCCTGGCAACAACTGGCCCATATCCACAGCTGGTATTAGTTAATGTGCCTATTCTAATTTACACAGGCTGAAACTGGCTGATGTTAAATTCACTTATGAGTTGGCTCTAAGGCTGGCCTAACCTCTTGATTTCTCAGTACTCAATTCAAGGGCTTGACTGGATACTGTGAAACTACCTGTTCCGCCAGGAAAATTCCTATTCAGTGCCTGTACCTGGGACCTCAGAGGCTGTTTGGAAATATTCTCTCTATTCTGAAATGCAGAAATCTCAGAAGATTGATGTTTTTTTGGACAAGGACTATATATATCATTTATGGATACCTTTTTAATATTTTACTTTTATGCCCAAAACTCCAGACTACCACTGGTAAGTTTCCTCTACTGTCTTACAGATGCTGTCATTGTATGCCTTTAAAATTTTTAAATCTAATCCTCAAAGTATGTTGTTGTTGTAGAAGGCAGAAAACTGATATTAAGTTTATCCATCCTTTAAAAATCATTATTCTGATAGTCTTTATCACCAATTAGAAATCTCACTGTAAAATCTACTAATAAAGTGTTTTTTTAAATGTATTTACATTTTTATCAGCTTTATTCATTTATTTTTCCCACATCTCTGGTGGTGTAAGCAGATTTATTAACTGATCCAGTCAAAATCAATTGCACAACTAAAGCATGAGACAATATACAATAAGGTGAGAATGCAAAGAAATATTGAAGTATTCATAAATTTTCTACTGACAATATAATTTTTGTAGATATAATAATAGACTATGATTTAGCTGAGCATTTTTAGTTATTTGGTTTATTATTTACAGGAAACACAAACTAGATTAAGGGATGTATTGAAGTATCTTGTCAGTGAAAGCTTCAAGCTTGTGGATAAGAATGAAAAGCTTGTTATTGTCTGTTGAGTTATCACTAATGAAACACAAGAGTTTCAGTACACAATAATGAGTATCACAGGCAGAGAAGCAGATTTCTGAAATATTAAAACTTTTTATTGTCTATGTATGAAGAAAGTGATTTATTAAACAAGCTGCTGAAGAACAAAAAGAAAAAAAGCCCATTCTCTTGAAATCCATTTTCCCTAGCCTCCCTGAGAACATATTTATAACCTGTACAATAAATAGAAAAGGTAAGCAAAGAATAGCATTAGAATGTGCACTTATAAAAAAAAAGAAAAGAAGTGCAAATAAAATTTGGCCAGCTGGTAAAAAAGTTGAATTAATGTGCCTCTGTGTATCAGATTTGCAAGAATGCAAATATTGCAGCATTTGGTCAGCTGGTTTAAAGATTAATTTCAAACAAGTAACTATTTTCCTTAAGGAAATAGACTAATAATAGGTCATAAGCATGCAAACAGGGCTGACTCTGCCATAAAAGCAGAATAGGTTGCCAACTAGAGCAGCAAAATATTGAGGGCAGCAAAATTAATTGTGAGCATAGTTTTTGGGTCTGCAGATCTTTTTCCTCGTTGTCTTAAACTGCAAATCTTTTGGACTTGTATGCAATTGTATGGCTAAATCAGTAGCTCTAGTGAATTTTATTAAAATGATGTTTTAAAACTACAGTTATGTATAAACAAATCTTAGTATTATTATATAATAAGATACGAGCTATGTAACTTTGTTTTAAAATACGTCATTACCTATCATCGTTACCTACCTACCACTGAGGTTTTTTTTCACAATTCCTTAAATTTTTGCCTAGGAGGAGTGTTAAATATAAGATTTTTTCCAAAGAAAACTCAACAGGCAAATAAACACAACAAAAACCCAACTAAAAAATTAGATTATTTGATAATTTCATCTTTGATTGTTTGTTTCAGACATTAAAAGGGACTCAAGCTATCAAAGTTTTGACAGGCAATATCTTGTTTTGATCCAAGTTCATTAGTCTATATCTGTTATTTGCCACTTAGTAATATCCAATTTTAATTTTGATTATCCTGAATAACTTGTATTACCAAGAAAAATTCGTATCCTTGACTTTTCACCCTTTGTAAAATGCATGTCTTGAACATTAACCAGATCTGATATGCACACTAATAACTCATTGTGGGTCTGAGTAGTGTGAACTTTAATTTAGGTGAAGGACTTTGAGTAGTAACCTCAGTGTAAGAAATACTGCATTGGTGCAGTTCATACCATCAGAAAGGAGCATAGAAGAAAAATTATATAAAAGATACACTATTGTGTGACTTAAGGTATCCAGGAAGCTGGCATCCAGGCTTTTTTTGTCTTAAGTGCAGAGGACTAGAAACTAAATTAGCTATAGAAACATCACCATTTCATTGTAGTTGCAATATTTCATTTACACTGCTGCCATGAGTTGTTGACCAAATCCCGGCAGTAATCTCATGTTTCCAAGATTTATTATTCTCTTCTAATTTGCTCTTTTTTCTGTCTACTACCTTTAATTTTTTATCTTTTGCAATGGAAAAACGCACTTCGATATATCAACTGAATGTTAATTCCTAGTTTTGTTGGTGGACAATGTTGTAATACCATGTGGACTAAGCCCAACACAGCTGATGTTAAAAAAAAAAAAAAAGGAACAAATTCAAATAAATTTGCTAAACTTGAAATTACCATATTACAAATTGATTGCACCATTAGCCTTTTCTATCCCCTTGTGTTGTCTGACTTGCATAAGATGACATATATTTGCACCTTTGCAAACTGTCCTGAAATTCCTAAGGTTTACATGATTAAAGGATGCACATTCTACAAAACAATAGGATCTGTCTTCTAAACTGCAATCGTAGATCACCACTGCAGTGCTGAAAATCTTTGATGAAAGCCCACATGTGAAGGTGAACAGCTGAAAGTATGCAGATTATTAATTTGTGTGTGAAAACTACAAGATGAATGAGAGAAGGAAGGAAGGAAGGAAGGAAGGAAGGAAGGAAGGAAGGAAGGAAGGATATAATAATAGATATTTCATCATTTTTACAAAGCAGTCTTTCTGAATATGGGTTGCTTCCTCCTTTGTTGCAGCTGCAGAGACTTCAAAGTCAGGGTCAACCACTAGGGAATTTTATCAAATTTGCTAACATAAACAGTGATTATGGAGAATTTGCTCAGATCAGGCTGAAAACAAGAAATCAAGGAGAGTTTTTGAACAGTAGAACTATGTATAAGCCAAACCTAACCAAAGTTCTTTGTCAGAACATACTTCCAAAAAATTCCAAATATGTAAAGGTAGAACACAATTAAACCAGAGATAGTAAAATCTAGTGAGTAGCTCGGTTTTCTTCTCTTTTCAATTCTATCATGCATAGTAAATTTGAGTGAGACACCTGGCTGGCACCTGATATTCATTAAATTCCTCAACTCTGAAAGAGCAACTGTCATTTCAGCTGTCTTCTGCCTGCTTTACAGCTCACTGCAGGGTTCAGAAGGGGCTAATGGAGCTAAGAAGTCCTGCTGCCTTGCTAAAGATTCTCCCTTAGCAAAGGATTATTTACCTTTGCTGGACCTTCAAAAGATTTGCATTTCTTTTACTCTCCCTAAGGGCATATCTCTACCTTGTCCTTTCAACAAACACTTTGCATCACTGACTGAATAAGTATTCTCTGATCTTTATCCTCCCAACTACAAGCTCTATGAAACTAAGAACTGATTGTACTACATATAGATGCAATAAATATTATTTGTGTGCCTTTCCAATAATTTGGAATATATATGAAAATCTGAAGATTAATTCAGTCTGTGATGGAGTTCTTTTTTGTATACTCTAAAAAGACTCCCCTGATTATACACTGTAATGTTCTTCAGGTATAAGACAACATCATTGAGATTGGTCTTCTCACTGATCTCACCACAATATGTAAGCAAAGACCTGTCCATTGAGCATGTGTGAAAAAAATGCAAATTATGGGAAGGTGGGACTCAAAAGCTCTGAATGGACATACTGATTAATTCATTCACAAACTGATACAGGTCACTGGGACTTGTTTCAGGAGTTTGCTCAGGAATTAATAAATACAGACAATTTAGGCTTTCAGTAACTTCCCATAAACACATTTTATTGATATACCTTATTTATTTTTCTAATTCACAGTAATTAAAGGGGTTATAAAACCATGTAAGAAAAAAGTATTTCAGTTTTGGGTAATTGAGAGAGTTGTATGATTATCTGATGATAATCAGGATTGTAAAGACAATACTGCTCAGTGATACACTTGGGATTAATGCACTTTGGATGCAAAAAATATATCCAAAATGCCTTTTAATTCATGACCATCAGTCAAGGATATATCATAACTAAAGAAGTAAGGAAGGGGAACAAGGAAGATGTTGGTGAGAAAAACTTCACCTGAAATAATCATGAGAGAGACAAAGAGCTGGTATCATTCTCCATAGCTGTCCCAAAGAACCAAGTTTGAGTTGCCATTCCTTTAAGTCATTTCACACCTAACAATAACTTTAAATGTCCCCTCTCTGAGTTCTGCCCTTGCCTTCCTACACCTCTCTAAACGTCAAATAGTGGCACCAATGTTCACATCAGTAAAGCTGTTTAAATTCGCCCAATGCATCACTAATGTCTGCTCTGGAATCCAGCTGTGTGCCATGTAATGCTCCCTCTGTCTGTTCTTACAAATACAATGGAAAGATAAAGGGAGAGAACCATGTGCATGAACCATGTTTTTATTAATCATATAATCCATTTTTTAATATTTTTAAATGTTACTATTATAATTACAGTAATTTCACGATTATAAGCTGCACCATTTTGACTAAAATTTTGGTCGAATCCAAAGCGAGGTTTATAATCAGGTGCGGCTTATATATGGACAAAGAATGAAAAGTTGCTGTTTTAGTTTGGAGGACAGGTGTCTGCTGAGAAAGGCA
>PYHW01010620.1:7809997-7828905 GCA_013186435.1 Turdus rufiventris | reverse complement strand
CAGAAAATGACTCACTGGAGGAAGGATGAGTTGTGAAAAGATAAAGAACAATGCCTTGCCTGGTTTCAATGGATGGCCCATTAGCAGAATATCTCACACGGAGATAAGGATCACTGCCACCACCCTCAACAGATGGTGATAGAATAGATACCTTTTATCACACTCTATATTGTAACTCAAGACAGTTGTCGACCCCCCGGAAGTGCGGTTTATTATCAGGTGCGGCTTATATATGCACAAAGAATGAAAAGTTGCCGACACCTGGACGTGCGGCTCATAATCGTGAAATTACTGTATTTTTTTTTTCATGTTACAGCTGGCTGTCTTTTATTCCTACAGATCACTTTGCTAACATCAATTAATTCTGAAAAACTGAATAACATTCTCAACCAAGCTGAACAACTCCTTTTTTGCATACTGCAAAAGAGGTAGGTTTTCTCCACGTTTTTTCCTCCAGTTGGGGTACTGATGCTTAATCTGTGAGTTTCAAAAATTTTTGTTTCAATTTAACTGATTTAGAGATTACTTGGTCTGCTACTCTTGTCAGATTATCTTTGTATAAAACCTTTCAGGGATGTCACTTAGAGGCATAATATCTTCTAGACACTTGCCTCTGGCTCTGTCTTTCCTATTTTCCTTTGTTTTTTTTAAGGCCTATGCACATCTTCATTAGTTTATCTGATGTTTGAGGGCAACTTAGTCCTATTGAAACTTTGAAACAATCTTATCAAATTTTGGTGCTGTTGTTCTGTCTAATTCAATTCCAAGCATATATTTTCAGTTTTGCAGTTCTAGTCACTTGATGCATGATTTCCAGTACTGACAATACAATGTTTTATTTGCCAAGGTCACAATTTTTTTTTCCTCATTGCACAGGTTTTTTTTCTCCATATATTTTTTTCAATATTCAATCATTGGTTTTAACATTTGAGCATCTTTCTTTTCAAGTAGAAGCTATATCTCCTGTTTTGCACTTTTACAGTTTAGTTTATTCAAATTCATGTTTTCTGTCCTTCAGCCTGACTAATATTGGCGAATGTGTATAAAGCTGCATTCATGCATAAAAAATAATTGGCTTTTCTTTAGTGCTTCCACCACACTAGAAGAAACTTGGCCCTCTGATTAAGAAGTCAACTAGAGCACAAAAGAGTGTCTTTAAATAATTTTCTGACCAGAGATGGTTACTGTACTTTTGATTATGGATGGAGGTAGCTGCACTCCACACGTCATGGTTTGAGATTGAGGAGTGTTCCAGTTGGAGGTTCTGGTTTCAAACCGAGTCTCATCTTCCTTACTAAAACCAGAAAAACAAAAAAAGCAAAACAACAACAACAAAATCAAACAAACTGGAATGCCTACCATATCTATTCCAAGAAAAACATCTCAGTAAGTTGTTTAATATATTATGAAAATATAATGATATTATTGTGACTGCAGAATTTTACAAGGGCAGTAGAGAATGAAAAAATCATATAAAATCATATAAAATTTGTTTTGGATCTTCTTCAAATGTACTGAGCAAAATTACAGTTACTTATCAGGAAACTATGGAATATGATAGTAAAAGTGTTGAATGAATTAGATACACTCTTCTAAATTAAATTCTGCAATTTCTCTGTATTACAGCTCAAGTTTTTTGGATTTCTTGCTTTCATTTGAAAACTAATAATTCTAATTTTATTATTATGTACATAGCAGTTAGAGAATACAATTTATGGAACCTTTCCATAAATTAGAAAGTAGAAACTGAAAATCAAAACCAAACGAACTATAAAGCTTTAATTAAAGGACTCAGCAGAACTGGCTTATTTCATGTACAAGCAATAATATGAAGGAACTTTTCTTTTTTCCTTTCTTTTTCTTTTTCTTTTAATAGAAACATTAAATGAGCAAATGCTTGTCTCAGTAGTATAAATTTTATTAGGGACTGGTTAAAAAGCCTTTTCTTCATAAGGGGCTAGTGACAAATAGGAACTTACTTACTTTTGTCTGTCTGATTGCTTTGCAAAATGAAACTGATTAATTTGAATTTACAGGCAGTTAAAAGCAAGAAATTAAATAACATTTGCTGCAAAGCAGTAATCTATTAATAATATAAAATTTCATTTATAGATCTTACAAGCAGAATATGTTAAATTGTTCATTGGAAACAATGAATCCTTAGAATTTAGCCTCTGAGTTTGGCTACAAATTGTCAAATAGCACTCATGAATTTTATTAGTGTATTTTTTATTTAAAATCTTTGATGACACATATGAAGATACATATGCATATAGATTATGTGAAAGCTCTTTGTTATATTTACTCAAATTTTCACAAAACAGATTTTTTTTCACTTGAGTAATTTGCAAACACCCTATGTACTTACTACTGTCAAACGTCATAATTTGGTCTGTATTTTGAATGATTCAGAGTCAAGTTGAATCAATTAATAAACTTTCTGTCTTATCTTCAAGGAAATCGCCTTCTCTGATTTGTAAATTTGCTTATTTGTTTTAAAAATAAAGATAATATAGCTACTTTACTGCACAAGGCTTGCTTATGACAGTGACAGAATATCAGCATAAGTACCAAAATAATACAGCTGTAGTTGGGGTCAAATGTTAAAGAAATTTACTGCCGTCTTAACTCTTTCACAGGAAAATGATAAGTAATGCATAGAAGTAACCTTAATACGTAGGAAAAAATACATACACAAAAACAACTTTAAAATTCCCCAAAGCCCCAGGGGATGGGATTTCCTATTATACTCACTAATAACATTTAGCTTTTGGTTGGGAATTAAAGTCTGTGTATTGTTTTTCTATTAAAGTCTGGTTTTCTTTTTTTTTTTTTTTAAAGAATCATACAGATTTGCATACTTACATGCCAGGCATCAGCTTTGGTCTCAATTTTTCCAGTAATGTGAATACACAGCTTTCCTGTATGATCAGATGACAATGGATCTTCTAGAAGCCTACAGTCTTTTTTTGAAATTATTTTTTCCTACAAACTCCATTAATTAAATTAATTGGATTATTTTTTTCCTGCTCTGATTTTAATGCCATCACTAACAATTTTCCACAATCATTCATCACATACAGTTAAAACATTGCTGTCTGCAACAGGTTATGCTTTCCCAGCCCTCTTGACTGATCATCATACCACCAACAGGGAATTGGGAACTTGCTCTACTACGTTAAGCATGGTCCAAATACCATTATTTCAGGCATCAAACACTCTCACTGAACCTGTGAAAGTTCTACTTGCCATGATTATTCTCAGTGTTTTCTGTCAGTTAAGAATTTTAGGTGTTCTGTTGCTCTTAAAAAAGAATAAAGCCATTTCTTTTTTAAAAAAAACCTGTAATCTAAGTTTATTAATTAACTACTTATGTATTTACTGGCATGGTATTATTATTGTCAGGATATTGTCTCATTAAGTGCTTTGGTTTCTATGTTGATAAGAAACTTGTCATGAGCGACACATTTCACTTATCTACATAGAGCATTTCTTTAACCAGTTAGACTCTACATTTCTGTACTGGTTTGGACTGGGGTAGAGTTAATTACCTTCATGATAGGTAGTATTGAGGCAGAGCTTTAGATTTGTGCTGGAAATAGTGTTGGCAGGGATGCTTTTGTTGTTTCTGATCAGTGTTGATATAGCATCAGGGACTTTTCCCCTCACTCCACCCCATCAGCAACGAGGCTGAGGGTACACAGGAATTAGGAAGGGACACAGACAGGCCAGCTGACCCCAATGGCTGAAGTGGAATCTCATACCAGATGGCCCCATCCTCAGCATGCAAAATCAAGTAGAAGAAGGTGGAAGGGGGAAGGTGTGCAGGGATGGTGTTTGCTAATAACTGTTATTCATGAGCCTGGCTCATGGCTGAACACCTTTCTGCTGATGAAAAGGGATGAATGAATTCTGTTCCGCTCTGCCTGTATGTGCAATTTTTGCTTTATCTCTATCTCATCCCACAAATATTCTCAGATTTCCAATTCTGTCTCCTACTGCACCAGAGGGGAGTGAGTGGTTGCCTGATATTCAGATACTGGCTGGGGTTAAAACAGCATTTTTTCAGTATTGGTCAGTATTATGTAAATTTATTAACACTATAGCTTTGTTTTTCAGTTCTTTTGTTTTGTAGGAGTATAGCATTTATCATACGATTAACCTTTCTTTTTGGGTTCTGTGCAAGCTTTCACAGTCACAGTTAATGCAGATGTGCGCTTTCTGTTGGATCATATATACTGTTCTTCCAATATTTGCGTGTCATCGAAAGAAAGATAAGGACAAAAAAAAACTGTATTCATTTGTGCCCTCAATAGACTCAGTCAGGTCTCTGCTGCTTTGTCAGTATTGCATCTATTAATGTTTATATTTTTTCTATAATACTGCAGCCAAGTAAATAATATTTTAAGAATTCAGACCTTTTTTATTAGTGAAAAATTGAGTGCATTGTGAATAGCACTAAAAAACACTACCTAGTCTATATGAGTGGTCTAGTTATTGCAAGGCAATAGGTCTCTCCAAAGATTGAAATAAAAAGGCAATATAGGCACCTCTGATATGTGGATTGAATGAGCACTCTCTCTCTTCCCCATCCCAAGTATGTGGCAGAATTTAGGTGAGATATATCCCACACACATAGGTTTTGTGTGAGCTTTCATTATACCATGCTGCTGCTATTGCAAGTTGCTTCTGCCTGGCCTCTGTAACAAATCTGTGGTCTCCTTACATTTTGTTCAGTGTGCTGCTTCTACAATGGGTAAAGACAGCTATCTACCCTCCATGGTCAAAATTGTTGAACTCCAGAGAAATAAGAGAATATAATTTCCCAGCGTTGATTTACGACCAGCTTTAAAATTTTGCTGGTGCTGGTAAGTTTACTTGAAATTTTTGTTTCTTGTTTTTTTGTTATTTGATTGGTTGTTTGGTTTTCATGTCAGATTTTCAGGATATTTGAAAAGTACTGTGTTCTCAGAGGAACTTGTGTCAGCTTAGAATTACCCACATTACACTGATTTCGACAATTGAGTCAGGAATAATGATTACTACATTCCTCCTTCATATTAGCTTCCATTTATCTGATTTTGTTCGGTCTTCCTTACCACCATTCTACACATCCGCAGTGATGTGGAGACACAGTCTACAATTTAAATATCTGCGTATCTCTGTGTTGTGTTCTCAAGCCATAGAATTGTATTCCTTACTGGTGTACTTTACCAGGCATCAAATAAAACCCATAAAGTGTTTGTAGAAAATATGTTAAGATCTTATTTTTCAATGGAAATAGCAGTTTGAATCTCTTTCTATCTAGCAGTCTTTACTTAAAAGCAGAAAATAAAATTAAGAAATTAGACTACCCCAATGCTTCACAGAAGACTGCAATTTTATGGCCATTTAGCATTTTTTAACCTTTTTGTTTGTTTGTTTGTTTTACTTGCCAAGTCTTTCCCTGAGCCACAGATGCCATTTCCTATTCATCTGTTGCTCTGTTTCTCACAGACACCCTGCAGATCATATGGGTAACATTCCAACCCAAATTGAGTCATTTGAGTACCAAATAGCTTCTCAAAATCTGTTACTGTTTCCTTTGCATTCTTTTCTTTATTCACTTTGTTGGCTCTTTTGTTGATTTGATTTGGTTTGGGTATTTTTTTTCTTTTTAACATTTAGTACAAATCCTTCACACAGACCAATAAATAGTTTGATTTTAAAACTATAGTCTTAAAAATGTTGTTACTTCTAAAATGATAAGGAACATTCAGTCCAGCTGAGCAATTTCTAATTTTTATTGCTTCATGTATGATGTCATTGCTGTCATTCACTGCTTTTGTTGTTTGGGTTTGGTGGGGATTTTTTGGGGTTTTTTTTGTTTTGAGTTTTTGTTTTTTGTTTTTTTCTTTTTTTGCTTTAGTTCACTGCAAAAAAAAAAAAATTGCAGCTGAAGTAATATATCTCCCTATATTACTTCAGTAGCAATTTCTCCCTTTAAGCAAATGGAATATATCCACTTTAATTTTCCTTGTAAAGAAAATCTTTGAATTTCTCCTCTCCACAGTGTTCAGAATTTAGAATCAATAGTACCTTTCCATGTGGTCTGAAGAAAATTTATAGGAGCCTTTTAGAACTCTCAATGCTTTTTTTCAAGCCAAATAAATAATTCAGTGTACTAGAAAGTAAATGTTTGAAATAATGCAGGCCAATTATCTTTGGGCAGGCTTGAAAATTGGACTTGCGCATGCTACTTTGTGAATGAACCTTTAAACCCAGAGGTGGTTAACATAAATAAAACCACCTTAGTTCTCTATGATTTTGTTTGTTTTACAGTGGTAGACAAATTAAGAAAGCGATCTCCACCAGTACAAAATGAGACCAAATCAGTGGTTTTTTCCACAACGATTCACAAAAACCTTCACCATCCCCATCACACACATGCTTTTTCACACACCATTATTAGAAGTATTCCCACTGCTAAGCCATACACTAATACTTTAAACAAACACAAACATATTTCTTATCTTATCAAAAAGATGATTTTTCTAGCCTTCACTTTGATGATTGTGAGCCTGTCCGCTTTTGTTGTTTGCTGGAAGCCCTAGAGGGTCTTGGAAAAAGAACATGACAGAACTTTGGGGACCTGAGCAATTTGAAGATTTGTTTTCCTTTATTTTTCTTGACTTTCCAAGAGCTTCTAAACTAGTGAAGTTTTTCAAAGGCCTTACAGAAAATGTTGTGTCTCAGAAGAATCCTGCTGTGCTTTAATGCCTTAAATTTATCACCATGGTGTCTGCAATTAGTGAACACTGTCTAAAAAGACCTAATTCTTAAAAACTCTCTGATAGATATTTTATATTTTAGCAAAATTACCTCTGATCTGTGAAAATCATATCATGCAATGGTATGACACATAATAGATGTTATTTATTTTCTTTATTACACTTTTAAACAGAGAATTTGAACACAGGCACTTTTCACTTCAATGGACATGAATCTCAAAAAAATGAATAAATCCATGTGGGTCATTTCAGTTTTCTGGACACTGATCTGTCATGTAACATCCCAGGATTCCAGGGTTACCTCTTTACTCTTTCTGGAAGGGTTTTATAAATTGGAGAATCGTTACTCTTGTCTGCTCATTTATTTACTGTCATAACTATCCCATTTTATATTGAAAATTAGTCTAGTCTGAAGCTTAAATATTGTTTTATACTTTTTCTTGTTTCTATATTCCAAGTGAAAACTAAGATTTATGATGCCCTGGAGATACCACTTGGTTTCAGTCCTTCAAAGAGAAATGTTACATTAAAGGCGATGTTGGTAACCCTGCAGCGTATCAGGAATTTATTATGAAATATAAACTGCACAAGAAACAAGAGATAACAGTGAGCACAGGCAAGAAACTGACATAGTATATTTATTTTTTGTTTTAATGTGGAGTTATGAATATTTATTGGACTTATGGAAATTGGAGTTTCTGAGCACAAAACAATATTTAATAGTTGAGCTGCTTTTACTAAAATGTAACTCTTCAACTCATGTCAAGTTCTCAAAGCATTTTGTGTATATCACCATTCAGGAAGTTACTAAACACCTCCAGGGTGTTCATCAGATATCTTGCAACAGAAGGATTTATTTTTCCTTTCTTTTATATATAATTCTTTTGTAAATTTCATTTAATAAATGAAACACATTTTTTCATATCACTTTAAGAAAAAGCAGCAAAGATTTTCCATAAGTTGTTGCTGTGTATGCGATCTTTCTCCATCAAAGACAGCTACTGAGTATTTGATTAACATGAGAAATCCCCGATTGGAAGTTTTCATCTCTGATACCCATCTACTTTCAGGTCCACGTAGCTGGACTCATATGTCATCATCTGAGGCTCAAATTATGGACTTTCAGCACTGCATCTACAGATGCAATGCAACTGGTGAACAAATAGAAAATACCAAGGCAAATGGAAAAAAAAAACCAACAAAACAGAAAACAACAGCCAGGCTAGATCAAACAGGCAAGCGCATCTGAAAAACAACAGGTTAAAATTTAGAAAAGTAAACTACTAGGTATCAGCAGATCAGCCACAGAGAGAACAACTGGACACATCTTTGTAGCGTTTTGGAAAGTGTTGGCATGGCGCAATTGGAACAGGAATGATGGGTTCAGAAATGATGTCAGAGACAGTAAAACTGGATGACTGACAAGAATAGGTCAAACCATATATCGTATAATTATGTGAAAGAGTGATTCAGGCATATATGTAGAAATATAACCATCAATGAGTTAAGAATATGAACAATCTTTAAGCACAAACAAATAAACAAAGCCCTACCACAACAATTAAAAAAAATCCTCAAGAGAAGAATGTTGAAAGTCAGCACTACAAGAATTAAAAGCAAGAACATAAGCAGACTTTGCTGTTAATATTGTGTGAAATAAAGAGAGGGAAATGTTATATGTTATGATATTTAAAAGCCTTATTCCATTATGGCACCTGATTATACTATGCTATTGTAACCAACATAACCCATGTCTGCACTGAAATACTAAAAACTTTCTGGAATCTATTTATTGCAACCTAGATCTATAAAATTTTGACCCTTGAGGCTGACTCACAAAAACTAGGGTGTGAGAGCTGTTGATCATCATTAGGAAAATATATGAATCATTGATTCATATATTTGACCAAAAAAAATTCTTACACTTCAGGTGTATAACAAAATGTGAATATAGCACCTAGCATTATGTAATAGAACCAATCTACCAGAATTTTTATCTGTTCTGTTGCGATAAAACTATAGAAGATGTGTTAATACAGCATCCTCTTTTACTAATAAATTGTTTTCCTACTGTCATTAGTTTATTTCCTTATTCTAAGATTAGAATTACACTGTTTTCAGGTTTAATCAAGTGATGTGAAGATGCTCTAAGAACAGAGAGTGAATTGCCAAAGCATGAAGAGATCCTTCAGCTAAGAGGAGTCCTCTGAAACTCACAATGATCTTTTCCACTTGATCGCAGACTAAGGTATTTATAAAAATGCAGTTATTCTCAGTAAAAGTTCAATTTAATAAATGACCTTAAAAGAGCAGATAAAGGATTAGTTATGTTACAGACAGAATCTAAAGAGTGTCTTTGGGGTTTTGGGGGCTTATTGGTTTTAGGTTTTTTTTATCTAGTCTGATACTTTACAAAGATATCTTTTTAGCCTTGAAAAACCAGTGAGACATTAAAGAATTTCAGCTGTTTTAAAATACCACTAATTAGCAGCTTTGCATACAAGGATAAACTGTAAGGAATAACAAAATACCCTTACAAAGTATGGTCAAGCAGCTTTTATTCCCAGTAAAAATCTACTCTGACTAACAGAGGCGCTGTGAAAGTCTTAGACAGTCCACTGGAATGCAATTCTGAACAATTATTTCTATTATTTCAGAAGAAATTCTGCATACAGAGTGCCTAAAGACACAGACAAATACCAGTATTTTTAGCAGGCAATTCACTGCAATACTGAGTTTCTCAAAATAAATTGTTATTTAGCTTCATCATCAAAAATACAAAAGGCAGAAGTGAAAACAACATGGCAAGATTGTCACAGTTTCCACACACAGCACTGTATGACTTAAGCACAAAAGTATTTTCCCACAAGGAAAAACCAGGACAGAACCTGGATCATGGTAATTCCACGTTTTCAAATGCTGCAAGGCATTCACTGAAAAACTTATGTCGCCCTAAGATTTTCCTCTTTGTGTCTCTTCTGAGAGGCTGCCAGTACCTAAAGGGCACAACAAAATCTCCAGAACTGTTTGAAACAAAGATGCAGACTAGCAGTGGAAAATGTGAATGGTTTCGCCACCAGTGACTAATGTTTTCCTGTTTGAGAACTTACAGGGCCCAGAATTTCATCTTAAACTGTCCTGCTGCTTTTTCAAGCATGCTCTTTTTTTCACAGTGTTTTAAATAGCTTTTTTTTTGTCTCATGTTTGCTAGGTTTCCTGTAATTTCACATCATGTTTAAATTCAGGCCTTACAGCAAGCACAGACTTTTTTTTTCAGTATTCATATGTCAGTTCAGCTGTTTGGGATGATGCTATCTGGTATGACATTACTGCATCACATGACTCACCACCGTCCTAAGAGCAGTTACAGGAATTTTCACTTAGTGAAGAAGTACAGACTGTATCTCTTCTATTTGATAAGCTGTTTCCTATTACTTATTGTATTCTCTTGACAGTAATAAATTTCATAATGGTTGCTAGATTTCAAATCGAGATCTAGATGGAATAGTACATCAATAATTGATGATATACAAATCATATCTAATAGCTGGAATGCAAGGGGGTTTTACTTTAAGGTGTCACACAGCAATCACTGTAATATTTATTGAAAAAATAACATAATTCTATTAAATCAGTAATAGATTAACATTAATATATTAAGACATTTTCATAGGCAAAGAGGATAGAGCTGAGAGGAGAAAATGTATTTTATTACGCACACACTTAATGACACTTATTTTTGAAAATCGAATTAATTAGATGTTTTATCATATATTGTTTTTTCTACATTTCTTTTGACACTCCACTTTGAAAGCCAGATAAAACTGGATTAGGCTTGGTGAAATACTTTTGCAATGGGGGTTATCACTTGTGTTTCAATAGCTCTTTGTTTTGTTTAAGAGAATTTTCTAGTGGGATAATTTCTTAGATGGTCTTTTTTATGTTGTACTCAGAGAGAAGCATAACTGCTAAACAAACTTTTTCATATGGTCAACATAACTAGAAAATTAAATACTAGTATAGAGAGAATAAAAATTAAAACTCAACTCTGATTCTGTGCTTCACTCTGCATCTATTCTCATTGGATAAATCAGAGATTGGAATTCACAAGTATTGCATAATCTAGCACTGGACTGCTTATTGAAGATGATGCCCAAGTACAACCCAATTTTCATAAATTCATATAATCAAGTGATACACTATCAGCTTCTGTAGTTCATTGAAGTTTAGTAGTTTTAATGGGTGTATTTTATTTTCTTTTTTATTTTTTCCCTTTCCTTTACCTTTTCTTTTCAAAAAAGCAAAATAGAGATTTAATTATTAGTGCTGATTTTTCTCAAATTTTGATAAAATAGTTGTTGTAACAAAAAATATTAAATTAATTAATTAGAAGTTAGCTCACATATTCATGAGGTATCCAGGGAAAAATAAGTCATACTTTTCACGTTCTCAAAGTATTTTCAATGTTCTTCAGACTTCTTAGATTAGTTAACTGGAAAAAAAATAGCATGGATATAAAACCTCAGAAGCTTTCTTATGCTGTCCAAATCCCTGTTTCACTACCGATAAAGAAGGAAAAAAGTGTGATTCCTATGGTTTGTTTGTTTGGTCTGTCAGAAATGCCATGGAAATCATGAAAACGTTTTGTTAGAAGAGTTTAGAATATTTTTCGCTAAGACACAGAGAAACAAATGTTGCAATTTTTTGCAAGAAAATTCATCAGCTTAATATTTTTTGTTGATATGTCTCTTGGAAAGGTAAAAAATGTCTGTCCTGTTATGCTTCAAGGATAAATATTTTTATTCTTTCCACATTGTTTTATTGACAGTAACTGTTAGCATATACTAGAGCCAGGGAAATTAAAACAAGAGAAGGCCCATGATGATAAGCAAAGAGCAGAAAAAGGTCTCATTTTGCATTAAATTCATTAAAATGTATCTCATTTCCTCTAATATAAAATATATGCAGAATATAGAAGTTGAATGACCAGTAATGAGTTCTTGGGGAGAAGTATAAGTATCTGGTAAATTTATTTTTAAAGTAATTTACTGACTACATGTTGCACAAGATGAAGAAATATATATAATTTCAGATAGTTCTTATTTGATGATTACCTGGTTAATTCTGTCAAAATATTATGTAGTGAAAAAAGTTTAAAATTCTGTGTGTCATAATGTACTGGATAAAGTCTCTGAAGTCCCTTTTCTTTAAATAATCTCTAGATTTTACAGATGAAAGCTGAGTCTCACCTGTAAAGGAAGCTTCGAATGCTTAAACATGCATTTCTGTCCTACAAGCATCATGAAAAGAATCTGCTTTTGCCAGTTGTTTGCTTCATGACATAATGTACCAAATGGCTTGCTGAAAAATTGGACAAATTCCAGCTGAGCAGCTACTATTCAAATTGATAGTGACAGCTCATCCTGAAAAAAAATGTTATTTTCAAATGATTGATATGAACTCAAAGGGGTGTGAAGAACTGTAGTGTTCATATTGCTCATGAGCTGTTGACAGTTTGGCACATCTCTAATGATGATTAGAAACAAGCCAGGACGCTGCAGTTTGCATTCACATTAAGCTTACAGACCACATTAATTATTTGATTCATAGGAACACTCAGTATACTATAATATGCCAGAGTTTCAAAATCAAATGATCTTTCTATCAAGTATCTCAATATCTGTGATAATAGTATTGAGTGGTAAAAGGATAGTAGGGGAATATTAACAAATATTAATTGAATTCAGCAAGTGACCTTGGTATTGTTCAGTGAACTGCTGATGTATTCAGAGATATAACACAATAAAAAAAAATCCCTTTAAAATGGAATTCTGAAAATCTTGTGTATACTTCACATTTGACCTATAAATAGAGGAACCGGTACTTGAGAGTGCTATTTTAGTATTTATTTTTACATTTCATATTTTACCTGTGCAAATGCTAATGCTACTAGGATTATTTTTTAAGAGCCCTTTGCCTGACAGCCTTTCTCTATGACAGTGCTGATGCAGGCAACTAAAAGAAAGTGTTAATGTAACTTTTCCAGCAGGCCATTATTTCTCAATTGGTTCTGTAAAATGTCAGCATCAGCAAAGGCAGCTCCCACATCCACCCAAAAAATTGCTGGGGTATCTGTGTCTGAAGGCCACCCTCATGTATTTCTGTAGAATACCTCCTATTTATCAGCTGATCACTACTATTATTTCATACTGACCATACACAAACCCCAAAATGTGATGATCACTTTGAATTTGCTGCTGCTTTCCAAGATATTTCACTCATAACTGCATACCAGAGAGACTACAGATTCCTAGATGACAATTTATTTCTAATTCTCAGTCATATAGGAAAGAAAAAAGGGAGAAAATGAGATGCTTCCCAAGGCTGAAGAAATTTCTCTACCCTTTCTAAGCAATCGGCATACAGAAGCCATCACTCAGAAGTCAGATGAAAGCACAAGACCCTGCCACCAAATATTGATAGAGTTCAGGAAGTGAATCACTATCTTGTTTTCTTAGACTCCACGTGCTAAAGACAGCTATATTTCCATTTGTGAAACCTTCCAAAAAATCCCAGAAAAACAATGAATGGACCCTAGGCTGCAGACAGTAAACTTGCACACCCTCTTTAGAAAAAAAAAAATAGGTCTGGGATAAGAATATGAAAGGCATAGTGACCTTCTCTTCAGCTTGAACAGAAGAAGCCAGAACCATAAATGTGTTCTAAATGACCTCAGTAAAAAATGTGCACTTTATTTTCATGATAAACTTCACATTCACCAGTACAGCAAGGTTTGGGGTTTTCTTGAGCTTGCTTTATTACAGAGCAAGAAATGTAGACAGATCTCCATGCTGTAAAACAAGGTACAAGCTGAAACTGACCCACAGATTCAGCAGAAGGGGAAAGCATTATACAATAGGAATGCTCCTTCACAGATCAAATTCAAGAAGTAGCATAAAAATGATAGTAGTTGACCCAGGAGAAAGTTTAACTTGCATTTCCATTTATGCAGCACATAGCTCAAGCTGTCACTGACCTTGGCAGAATCATATAGGTAATATGATCATAGAGTGAACTGCCACAGAGTATTTTTCACTGTACAGCATTGTACATTGTTTTCTTTTTCAATATTAGCTGTTTTATTGCTTCTCTGAATATTGTATATTTAAATGCATTTATATTTTTTGCCGCTGCATACACAATGCATGCACACAAAATCTTATCTTGACTGAATTCCTTCACATAATGTTCCTCTGGTAGAATATAAGAGCAGTGGTGAGACACAGGAATCCCAGTTCTTATTAGTACTCCTCCATATTCAGCTACCAAAGAGGAACTTCATGTGTACAGTGACCTTCTACATCACTACTTATGTCTTGAAATAATAGAACTGACTTTATTAGCTTTGTTACATTAAGATTCAAAGTACATAGCACTCTCTGTCACTTCAGCCTGAACACTAGATCCAGCTTTAAAGGATATGTGAGTAGCAGCACAGATTTTGTGAATTTTGTGGTGTAATTTCTCAAAAAAGCAGCAGAAACAAATTGTTAGGACAGGAGCAAAGAAATGGTAAGGCCAGACTGCTTCTATTTGATTCAGTGCCAACAGCAATAAAGTCTGCCAGAGGATATTGTAATAAGTATTACAAAATAACAGGTTTTTTCATGAAGTGTTATTACTTCTTCTCAAAACAAGACCTTAAACCCAAAGAAATAGCAAAAACCATTCTAACAATTGTCCCTTTTCCTTCATTTAAGAATTGCCATCATCTCTTTGCAACAATGGAAGCTAAGTAGTGATAGCAGACAACTTACTTTTCTCTGCAACAGTCTTCCCTTTAAATCTAGATGCCTAAATAAATGTTTGGATCTCTGACATTCCCTTGAACCTGGGGTTTAATATCCAATGTGCACATGATAGCATTGTGCACCTATTGTCCACCTACATCTAGACAGTCACATTTATCACTACACACTATAGATAGTGGTCCTAAACTGAGTGAAGAAACGAAGTCTAAGTCCAATATTGATGATGGATGCCACTTCCAGTTTAAAAAGCTAAAAAATTAATTTATATATGGTTTCTTTTGTATACAGAGGCTAAATGTACATGTAGTGTACATTTTAATTTTAATCTAATGCAGCTTTTATATTTTTTTCCTGTTAATTAGGTGTGGTTATTTTAAAAAAGCCAGTTAACATACACTTGTTAAGTAATAGGGAATTTTTGCTTATTGCAGATTCTTTCATCTTTCAGGCAAAAATCATTCTGCAGGTTTTTTTCAAAACTGAATGTAAATACACAAAATTGAAAAGATAAACACACACAACTACAAGAATGGCTGATGAGTAAATACATTCACATCTACTTTTATTTGTTTTTAAAAAGCAGAAAAAAAGCAACAGTAATATTCTGACTTCCTTGAAGATATCTGATGTACAAAAAGACAAAGTAGGTAATAAAAATAGCAGATTTGTGTTTTCTAATTTTTTTTCTCTCATTTGACAGAGGAGATGTTAATGATTTGTCAGACAATATTTTTAAATTTTTCTTCCTGTTTTTTTTTAAATTTTTTTAATCAATATATTTTTAATTAGGACTAGCATACCTATAGTTATATTATACTATATCATAACCTTCCATGCCAAGTGTGTCATTTACTAGTAAAACCTTTTGAGATTTTGTGCATCCTCTGACTTCCATTATTACTTTTGACTACAAGTGCCTACAAATCTTGGGTGCTCCGTCCCCGTTAATGGGACATCACAATCTGCTAATTCCAGATTAGTCTAGAAAATTACAAAGAGTTCAAAATGATGTTAAATAAAAATAAATTAAAATATTCTACCTCAAGAAATATTTGAATTTTTTTCTTACAACACAAAGTGCAATACCATAAAAGATCATTAAAAGTTAGTCACTTATCCATTGACTCTTCTGTGGTATGGTATTTCATAGGAAATAGAGGTGTTGCTGTTTTAAGGCAATATGAAACTTTTTTCCTCATTGTAATTCAGTCATGTATTACCTAGGTTTCACCCAAATGCTACTTCACAGCAGGAGCTTTATGTACACCTGGAAAAGCAGAGGCAAACTGAGACGTCACTAATAGTTCTAATTACTGCTATGCTCCTTGATAATGGGTTTATGTCTTGAATACTGTCTTTAATAGCTGGACAGATAGACAGGGGGAGATAAGCACAGTAATTTCACGACTATAAGGCGCACCCTTTTGACTAAAATTTTGATGAAAACCCAGAAGTGCACCTTATAGTCCGGTGCGCCTTATATATGGACCAAGTAGGGAAATTTGCCAACCTGGAAGTGCAAGCCATGAGAGCCATGGGGGAAGCGGGTGGCGCCGGCTGGCAGGAGCCGTATGGGGGGAGCAGGAGCGGGCAGTCCTGGCTGGCAGGAGCCGCGTGATGGGAGCAGAAGTGAGCAGCCCCTGCCGGCAGCCACCACACAGGGGGAGCCGGCAACCACAGCAGCCATGCGTGGAGACCCAGCAGCGGATCCTTGCTGCAAAAAAAAAATGCACCTTATACTTCAGTGCGCCTTATATATGGACAAAGTACGGGAACTTGCCAGCAACCCAGAAAGTGTGCTTTATGCTCCGGTGTGCCTCATACTCATGAAATTACTGTACTTTCATTTACATCTAGAAATCCAAACAAGTTTTAAAATAAATAGCTTTTTTTGAAATTGTTGTCTTTAATATAACTCTGTGCTTTAAAGTTTCCATGGGTAATTTCAGGTGCTTTTACTTTGGGGATTTAATTTACATTAAAAATCCCAACATTTAAAATAGGAAGTTGTTTTTATCAATATTTTGGAGTCATACTTGTCTGAAGCCTTGTCTTGGAATAACTGGAGTAGAAGATTATTGGAGTACAGATAGATCCTATTTTTTGTTGTCTTTCTTTAGTCTGGAGACAGGCTCGATGCTCGATTTCTTAGAGTCTCTGAAGCATGGGCTACATTGATTTCTGTGCTTTTGACAGAAACCTTACGATTCTAAAGTACAGCATTTTAACTCTTTCTGTAACATCCTGTTCACACAAGAGAATCCCCTACCTCCTGAATCATGATTCTACATCTTACATTTAAGCATTCCTTTTAAAACTCTCCAGATGAAAAAAGGTTGTGTTTATTAACTTCATCTTAATGATCAAAAGGGCAATTTGGGACCAAAAAAACTATGTGCAAAAATAAGGACTAAATACAATAGGCATAGTAATTTCACGATTATAAGCCACATCATTTTGACTAAAATTTTGGTCCGAACCCGGAAGTGCCGCTTATAATCTGGAGCGGCCAATATATGGATGAAGTTCAGAAATTTGCCAACCCAGCAGTGTGAACTCACAGCCTCCCCGAGCCAAGCCGTACCCAACCCAGCCCCAGCGGCAGGGCAGCAGCAGTGTTCCCCGGCCCCGGGTGGCGGGGCAGTGGCCAGGCAGCGGCACCTCTGCCCACAAGGCCCCTCTGAGTGGCTCTGCCGGGTTTGCAGCCCCTGACACCAGTGGGCCCAGGCTCCGCACTCCCACCATCTGCTGCGCAGCACCCGGGTCAGAGCACAGGCCCAGCCAGCAAGCAGCAGGGCCCGCCTGTCTCCGGGGCCACCTTGGCACCAGAGTGGGCTGGTGTGGCGCTCAGGGGGGCTCCGCCACTCACCAGGAAACTTTCCCACCTGTGGCCCCCATCACCTCTGACAGCTCGAGGAAGCAGGCCCCCAGCCTGCCTGGCCCTGCTGCCCTTGCCCCACTGGGCCACACCCTCCCCTCACCTGGGCAAGAGAGGAGTGGGTAGGTTTAAAAAAAATGAGTGATTTTTCTCTGCATTTTTTTTTTAGTTTTCAGGCTGCGTTTAAAAGCTACCCCAATCTGTGAAAAGTGCTGGCAAACTGAGCACCTGCCAGTAAACCCCATGATTGCGTGATTGTTACTAATTAGTTACTTTGTTGCACGCAGGTCCTCACTACGAACGATAGTGCGGCTTATAATACAGTGCACATTATATATGGCCAAAGAACAAAAAGTTGCCGACACCCAGAAGTGCGGCTTATAATCAGGTGCGGCTTATAATCGTGAAATTACTGTACATTTATTGGTGGTTACAACTAAAAGGTAAAGAAACAGTAGGACTTACCTAAACATTTGTGGTACTAAAGATCTGCAATTACATCAGTTTCAGAATTTTTCACTTTTATTTGTTTATATCTGGGATAATTCTATGCTTAGGCTCTATCTTTATCATGGAGAAAGAATTTTTTCTTCTAATTCAAGTTAGAATGAAACACTTTCTGCTTTTCAGATTTTTCTTTCCCCTAGCTCTTTATTTCCCAAGCCCACTAATATTAGATCATCAAGGAAGAAATTCTTGTCTCATAAATATTATGTCTAAGCTTGTCAAATTTTCTGAGAAGGGTCAGAGCATAGAGTTGATGACAAAGTTTACGAAAATGTATCAAAACAGGTTTTGTAGAAGCTTTTTGTAGATAACGGTATCTAAGATTACCATTTCTGGATAGCATATTTAGCATGTCCTGAACTCTGTGCTAATGCCTTTAGGCATTGCTTGTTCACTGCATCTATTGTCCTGTAGAGAAACTCAAGCATAGCTTGGAAGGAAGCCATTGCATTCTGCAGATGTGAGCTGTGTGCAGCTATAATTATTGAACAGTACAAATGGAAAACAGAATTCTACAGCTACAGCTAATTGCAGTCATATTATTTATCTAGATATAAATTTAAAAATAATTTATAAAGAAATATCAGCTCACCTTGCTATTGATTGCCACACTGATATTAAGGAGATACAGTGTCATCATTGAATTACAAGAAACATGTGTGGTTTTGACAAATTCTTGCTCTTGAATATTGCTGAAGACAAAGCAAATTAGATATGTAGGCCAAGACCAGCAGAAAGAAGTTAAGTATGTCCAGAGTATTTAGATAGAAACCTTTATGGTCTAAAAGTGCACAAATTTTTAGTTTCAAGATATATCCATTAGCATTTTCTCAAGGAAGCATACTGTGACCATTTTCCTGTCTGAATAGCACAAGTTTTGGAAAACTGTGATTTTAGAGGTAGGCAGTCTCCCTTCCTTCCTTCCTTCCTTCCTTCCTTCCT
>PYHW01010620.1:7789533-7809947 GCA_013186435.1 Turdus rufiventris | reverse complement strand
CTTCCTTCCTTCCTTCCTTCCTTCCTTCCTTCCTTCCTTCCTTCCTTCCTTCCTTCCTTCCTTCCTTCCTTCCTTCCTCCTTCCTTCCCTTCCTTCTGAAAGACTGAGTAGTTAACCTGGTCTGAAAACAGCTACAAGATCTTAAAACACTGAGCTCCAGATAAAATATGCAGCTAAAAATATTTATATGTGGTGGGCTGACACTGGCTGACCCACCAAAGCCCCTTTATCATTCCCCACCATAATCAGACAAGGGAGAGAAAATATAACAAAAGGTTTATAGGTTAAGATAAGGCCTGGAAGACATCACTTCCCAAATACCATCATAGACAAAACAGACTTGAATTAGGTATTAACTGAATTTATGACTAACAAAATCAGAACAGGATAATGTGAAGTAAAATAAGGCCTTAAAACCACCTTCACGCCACTGCTCCCTCCTTCCCAGCTCTGCCTCCTGCCCACCAGTGCAAGGAAACAGTGAATGTGGTCTACAGTCAGTTCATCACCATGGTTTCTCCTGCTGCTCAGGCAGAGAAGTCCATCCACTGCTCCTTTCATGTGAGACAGTTCTTCATTAACCTCTCCAAGATGAGTCTTTCTCAAATTTCAGTTTTTCTGTCTAACAACAGATCTCTACAAACAGAGAGCACTTCAAGGTCAGGCTTCTTTAGCATCAGTCCCCCACAGGGTCTCAAGTCCTACCAGGTCACCTCTCCACTGCTTCACCACAGCACCTCCCACTCCTCCTTCCTCACTTGTCTTATGTCTACAGAGTCCTTCCTCCCATGTGTTTTCACCCTCCTCTTCTCTGGCTGCAATTGCCACTGCACATAACTTTTTAAAAAAAATCTTATTTTTAAATGTGTTATTCCAGAGGTGTTAACAGCATTTCTGATGCAACCAGCCTTGGCCAATGGTGCATCCATCTTAGAGCCAGCTGGTGTTGGCTCTGCTGGACATGGAGGTGGAGGCTTCTGGCAGCTTCTCACAGAAGCAGCCCCTGTAGATCCCCTGCTACCAAAACCTGGCCATGCAAACCCAACACTTTGTATTAAATTTTAAAAGAACCCAAAAAAACAAAATAAAACTAAAAGGAACTGTAAGAGAGCCTCTTTCTTCATTTGAAAAACAAAATTCTGGTTGGAAAATTTGACCTGGTAGAAGAAAACCCGTGATTCATTCTTTTCCTCAGCTTTAGATAGCACAGACCAAGAGCTACCATCTCCCCAGCTGGAATGCTTTCAGCTGCTTAGCAACATGGACCCTAAGTAACCTGCCTTAGTCTGACAAGGGGACTCTTGGCCTCATTGTAAGAGTCTTAGTTTTTCATCCTTTGAACAAATGCATTTCAGTCTTTTATTAAATGTTTATTTGAAGAAAAACGTCATAACTGGCTTGAGGGAGAAATTCAAATCCGAGTCTATCCTTCCCTGAGGTAAGTGCTCTACTTGCTGAGCTAGAAAGTTATGGTCTGATGAGCCTTAAATTATTTCTGCACAGTGGCACAGCTTTGAGAGGAAAATTACCTGAAGTCTAATCGTTAGGTGTTCTAGGAAATGACAGACTTTATTTAACATACTAACACAAAGAAGGAGCACTGAAGTGCATGAGAGAATGGCCTAACACCAGCTCATTCTGCAAAACTGCACTTCCATCCCTCAAAATTTTTAAGAGAACAGAAACTTTCTGCTTTCAGAAAGATACACATCAAGTCCCATGAAGCTGTGTGAATGCTGAACTAATCTAACAAATCCTTCAAGGTCTTGAAAGGTAATAAAGTCAGCCTCAGGCGAATGAAGCTGAATGCCTTCTCTACCTAACACCTGTTCATGTGCCCAGATAAGGTAGTTTAGATGTTTGATGCAATGGCTCTGAATAAGAATTGCATTGTGAGGACTCACAGCTCTCTGCATGAATGGTCCAGTATATTTGGAAAACTAACCTGGTTGTAGAAATTCCTTTTTGGAAAATGGGTAACTGATAGCTGATGCAAAGCTGAACTTAAAATAATCAAGTATTTTTATTTCAAATTCTTGCTGGATACCAATATTAGATTATTCCTTTCTTTGTAAAATCTGGTTCTTCATTTCCTTGGAAATATTTCCACTTGTTTTCTTTTTCTTTTCTTCAGTGAGACGCTGTATTTATTTAGACTACAACATTTAAAAGTTAACTCTATTACATGATATTTTAGTAGACATCCCATCTATTTTTAATAGGTAGATGAATTTATCAGTAGAGTTTCGCTTTCCTCTGACTATCAGGATGACATTAGAGGCAGGAGAAGATAAAGTCTTTGATTTAGTGAAGATTTAAATGCTTTACTTTCAAATCATTAGGATGTTTTTTCACTTTTTCCAAAGGCTACTCAATGTTTTATATTTTAAGGTACTTAAGTATTCCAAAAGCAACAGAATGTAAGTTTAAAATGTGCTTTTGGGAGAGGAAAATAAACATAATGAAATACTGAATTGTTTGCCCTATCATGCTTCCAGAATCTATTGCAAGTAGGGAATTAATTTCTAGGAAGAGAAAATCCTTCAAGAGTGTTCCCATACTACTATGTACTTGTGAAACATACATATTGCCTTTTACAAGAAATAACATGCATTAGTGTAGCTGAATAGATGCACATTCATACAAAGATACAGAGATACATAAAAAGAAAAAGACGTTTATTGAATAAAGGTTGAAAGAGGGAAAAAAGAAATCATAACCTGGATTAGAAATAACCTGATGCTAATTTATCTCTTATAATTGCAGAAACTAGATTGTTTTTAAAAGCTTAAACTATACCAAAAGCTTCTTTTTGTAGATTGCTTTTGTGTTCAAGCATTTTACATTTCTTTCATACCTGTTATTAGGGGTGTGGCCTCACATTTATCCATGCTTCTAAGATGAAAGTTACCATGGTGACTTTTACACCCCTCTGGGGTAGTATACAATAACAGTGTTTGGAAAATGTTCTGACATTCAATTTTTGGAATACCACACCAAAACAAAAAAAAGTTAAAAAAGAAACCAGCCAACCAAAACCCTTATTCCTAAATGTCCTTGATCTGCTTACATTTCAAAATCTTAAAGAAAATTTTAGGCTGAAAACCATAGTAGGGAAGTCATTGCCAGTTTTTTGTTATTTTCTATTATACATGTTCTTTTTGTATATATATAAATATACCTTTCTAGTAACTGTTTCTAGTTATTATTCAACTGCAAACACCTCCCTCCAGGATCACTAGTCCTAACTTACCCAAGAAGCAGTTTTGACCCTTTCTTCTTGATCAAGATTTTCTTGCAACTACTATAGTGTCTACTACTATAGATACTAGTCTTTGTGGTAAAGAAAGGAGTCAAAGGAGTCAAAGCCATAATATTCTTTCTCTATACTAAACATTTTAAAGAAAACCTGACAGAATTTTACACCTGAATCAGCTGATACGTAAATATAACTGAGAACATTCCATGTATTTCACAAGTTAATTTTAAAAAATTTCACAAGACAGAACAGGTAAAAGCGCTTAAACCTCTATCCCTCCAAGGAGATCTTTTTTGATCAAGGTCTGGATTTAATTTTTAAACTTCCTGAATTTCAGAAAATTCCTCGGAATTCTCTTTCTTCTTTCCATCATAACTGAGGTCTATATCTCTGCTGGAGTCTTGTCATAGCAAGGATGCTGCATAAACTTATGGATTCCAATTCTGTGCTATGCCATACTCATACCTATGCATATTTTGAATCTTTTCTTTCCAAACATAAGTAAGAGCAGTCATGTGAAATTTCTCACTCTTTCCACTTGACCCAACAACTCTTCTTACTTTTCTTATTATTCTCTCATAAATAATTAAAGTTCTTTTGGGTTGTAAAATTCACAGGCATACATGAAATTGCTGTATCCCATGGCTAATCTATTTTCAAACCTATGCATTCTGTGTCTAAAGGGAACACAGTACTGTATTGAGGAAATGGAAAGTTAATTTTTTTTTCTACACTGAAACAATATTTCCCCCTTTTGTGGCTCAGCATATGAAATGTTACTTTGTTTAGAAGACATGTATTGGGAAGTGTGAATTTAATTTTAATTTTTTAAAAGACTTTGCCTTAACACAATTCAAAGAATGTTTAAGTAACAAATGTAGAGAAAGAAGCAGTGAATGCAATGGCACAGGGGAGGTGATTCAAAACGTTTTTGGAACCAAATGGTCTTTGCCAAAAAATGAGTGCTGGTTGCAAGAGATCTGATGAAAGTATCTGTTCCACAAGAAATATAGCTCTATAACTACTCTGCACTACACAAGAAGGAGACAGGATGCATTGTTCTTAAAAATGCCTATTCATTCTTGCATTTCCTTTTTATAGAAGTCTTGGCTTCCTTTTCTATACTCAAAATATAAACATAAAAAAAGTACCTTTTCTATTCTGTGGAAAATGTTCAATCTGTGCAGTCACCTACTGTGTACAATCACTGGTAATTTCATGTGTTGTTATTATTTGTAACTGTGTGGTAGCATAGAGCTACCCAAAGCTTTTCAGCCAGTGGAACATACTTAGCACAAAATACAAAACTTACTGTGAGCAATTTATCTGTGAGTTTAGAATTCCATACTTTGGACTTGATGGCTTCCTAATGCCCTAATACTCCTTTTTAGAATTACTTCTCTGAAAACCTGCTACTGAGGAATATCACTAGTTCTTATCAAACTCCTGATAGTTTTATATTGCTGAGAACTACAAAACTCCTCTGTGTTTATGCCCGCTTGAAGAAGCCTATGTTTTGAAGATACCTTGTACATATAGAGCTTCACTGTCATGGCAGCTATCACGCAGCTCATGTACGGAGGTGAAATGTCATTGCTTACCTCTTCCAGTAACATCTATTCCTCAGTAATCTTTAACATGATATCCCAAACAGAGCTAGTATCCAAATGTAAAGATAATATAAGAACCTCCAGCTGAGATAACTATTTTAATGATTACCTCAACATAATTTCATAGCACTTTTCGGTATAATTGCATTTGTGAAGTCAGGAAGCAGAAGAATGTGTATTCATATAGATGAATTCTGAAAGGCATCAACAGTTTGTCTTCTGGTGCTCTGAGAGATGCCACGTAAGCTAAGAAAGAAGCTATTTTGTGATAGCTCACAAACAGCATATTTAAAATGTATGGCATAGCCAAGGTGCTGTATTAATTAATTCATACTAATCTAGTAAATGAGCATCCAAGCTTTAGACAGTTCTGTCATGTTAGATCCAATGTGCCTTACCTCCTCATGACTTTTTAAATTTTTGTCAGATTGTTTCCTCATTTAAATTTATGTCTCTCTGGGTCTTCAAAGCAATGGAAACACCGACACCTGTGTGTGTCTCAGGTTTATAAGAGTTTACGAGAAGTTCATTCTTGGAGTCATAATTTAGAAGCAAAAAATTTTTCTTGTCTTCTTACTTAGTCTTGGATGATCTTCTCATCTGAAATATTTTTTCTTTTCAAATAGCTACTGAATTATCAAATTAGGTAGTTGTGAAACACATGAAGGCAGATAAATTTCGCAACTACAAAATTTATGTAGAGTTTTCCACTACTAGAGGTTCTGTATTGCTACACAGGTACTTAGAAAAATGAGGTCTTGTTACATTTAAAGAACAGAAGAAATCAAACACATAAAAGGATATTCTGATAAAATTAGGTAGTGCTGAAATATCAAAAAACATAAATTTGAACAAAATAGAGTCCTCATGGTTGTTATCTCCTCTTCATGCATTACAGTACTAGGATTTTAAGGCCACACTAACTGAACTTGTTCATCAATGATAGAGGAAAACAACTACACTAAGTCATATTCTGTGATAGCTGCCAACATGAAATTGTATATCTACATCAAAAACTCCTTAAAGGAGAATAAATATATTTTATTCCCTAATGCCTTCTTCTTTACTCAAAAAAAAAAATCCCTCTATAGGAGCATATGCAAAGAAGTGTGTTCAAAGCAATATAAAAGCCAAAATTTCTGGGTCTAGGAAAAATAATGAATTTAAAACAAAGTGAAAAGAGTAAGTGTATAATACCTAGGAACTCAAGATGCAATGAGCTCAGCTATGATGGATAGACTTTTTCGAAAGTCTTTTCCATCTGAAAAAAAAAAAATCTCCTTTTTAATAGAAGCATGCCAGATGCTTTAGCAGAAGCTCCATTTGTCAATCTGATAGAAGACACGGTAATTTACTGCCTGTGATGCTAATGATTGTGCCTAGATCTATGAAAAAGGTCTGAATCATTTTTTTACAGAAGCTTGGTGGGCTCTGAATTACAACAGAGAGAGGAAAGGAAGTCTTGAGATTGATGGTGTATATCATTCTGTTCTTTCAAGAAATATATGACCACTGTGTTTCCATTGTAGCAGACTCAATGAACCAATTTATGAATTAACAAGTGTCAGTGTGAAGTAGCAGTTGCTAAAAAACAGTGTGTGTTAATCAATGATTTAAGAAAACATTTGTGCATATGTAGAGTTCCATTCATAAAGAGCAAATAATTGAGGTTGAGTTTTTTGAAAAAAATAAATCAGTATCTGTACTATATCTGAGAATTCTTTTTCTCTGAGATCCAGGAGGGGAAAAAAAAGCAAAATAAGTATGGGTACAATCTGCCAATAAAATTATATTGAAATGTTAAATTAAATACAGGCTTGTCCTAGTAACCTCACCAATGTGACATGATAAACCTACCTACATATTAGAGTTATTAAAGCTACAAGCCCCATTCTCCTTTCATCATTCCAACCTCAAGACTAAACAGAAACAGAAGAGAGAGAAGGTATAGACAGGTTGCATCCCCATTTGCAAAGGCTCCTGACCACTGTCACTTGGGATTTTGTTAGTGCCATGTCTGCTGTACAGCTGTACAACAGTAGTTACAAGAATATCTGGGGATAAAAGTAATAATGGATTATTCTATTGAGTAATTCTGAGACTGTGACACTTACCAACCTTGTGCTACTCTCTGTAAAATGAGGAATCTGTCCTGCCTTAAATATTATAAATAATGAAATACAACCAAATCTAAACTGTGCTTTAAAAAAATTTACTACTTTTCAAAGTTGGCATATCATTGCAAAAAATCCCAAATATTTTCTCCTACACATCAGTATTAAGCCAAAGCTACTTTTTTAACAAAGGCTTAGTTCAGCAATTAAGATAACCATACAATGAAAATTGAAAATTAAAATACCATATCATTCATCTGTTTCTACATATATGACTTCTGCTGAAGTGAATAAACATTTATTACATAACTGATGAGGTAATTAAGATCATGCTTTTTTGTTTCCTATGCCTGCTGGTTAATTCTAAGATTAGTGTTCAGTTTAATATTGAGCTTCATACATTATTTCAGTATCATGCTCTAGATAAATTGTTGGAGTCCTGAACATTAAATGAATAGGTCTGTCCTGTTCAAATAAACAAGTTTCCCTTAGGCAAACCCCATGCTGGCGCCCTAGTGTGAAACTCATTAAGGACTAAAATATGATATGTTATCTAATAAATAATTAATACCACATGCTATAAATACAAATAAGTTTACCTAATGAATAAAAGTTTTGATTTTTCACTAGAATTCAGTTTAGAGTAATTACTAACTTGAAACAACATAAGCAATTTATATTAAAAAATAAAATAAAAGTAAATTTAGAAAGACCATAATGGAAAACTACTTCCAAAGGTGCATATATATGTAAAAAGTTAGACATCAAGATAGTTGCACATGCACATTAAAATATTTCTGTAAGAAAGGCAGGAAGGGGAGAGAGAGAAAAATTGAAGGAGTTATATAGCTAGAGGCAAACTCTTGTGCTAAATACAAAATCTGCCAAAGACTGTCATAAGGTCTTATTGCAAGCAACAACTTTTCAAAAAGCAGGCATAAGCAGAGTAAATGAAAGCCCAAATTTCAACAGTAGCCTTTGCT
This sequence comes from Turdus rufiventris, assembly GCA_013186435.1. Taxonomy (NCBI): domain Eukaryota; kingdom Metazoa; phylum Chordata; class Aves; order Passeriformes; family Turdidae; genus Turdus; species Turdus rufiventris. The sequence continues at coordinate 7,801,981 of PYHW01010620.1, read as the reverse complement.
CTGAAATCTTATAAAACTGCTTTATCACCCTTCAAATTTTGTCTTAAATACACTTATTTCTGGAAAGTCAGATGTTAATAAGTTAAAAGATGATGGAGAGAAGTGAAGCTACCCATGAAGAAATAAGGAGACGGTTTGAGAGAAGTGCTGCAGAAAGGCAGAATCAGAAAAAAAAAAAAAAAAAAAAAAANAAACCTGAAAATAAAAAAGATTTTTTGCTGTGGAAACATATATGAAAGCTGATTCGATGAGGAAATGATCCTCTTAAAACAGTCTAGAGACCAGTCATAATCAAAATCTGTTAAATATTTCTCCGATCTATTTAAGAAATAAATTGCGGAATATATAATATTATCCATAAGGAAATATTGCTTCCCAAAGGAAAGGATACACATTCTTGGCAGAAACAAATATAAAATTAAAAGGAATCAGGCATAGGAGGATGTTCTATCAATAGGAGACAATGTTTTGTCATTTTACCACTTAGTCACTCAAATTTCTCATGCACCTTGCAAAAAGATTTTCTTCCAGTGCTCAGCTCTTAAACATGTTTTATTCAAACACAATGCTGTGTTCAAAACACCCAAGGAGCTTGAGGAATATCTTTTATTTCATTAAATTAAAGTATACTAAAGAAAAATAAAATATTGTGTAAGCTAAAACCAAAGCTCTTAAGAGGCTGGTTACTCTCAGAGAAAATGGCCTTTAATATACACTTATAAGAACACTGATTTTTTTCAGCACTTTTTCATATGTCTCCATCTACCAATCAACTGTAAAAACACTGTACAGGCTGGCCTAACAGCTGTGACCTTCACACTCTGATATGAATTTGGTGACAACCCATTCCCCTACAAGGAGCCATACAGAATTAGTTTAAACTGTACTGCATGATTTTTAGTAGAAGCAAGTCTGGCAAGCTCTTTGCTTCCAGATTCTCTTCTGTTAAGTTAAAGGCAACAGTATTCAAAGTGGTGACTAATTTTCCAATTAAATAGAGTTATTTTATATGACCTTTCAAAATGATGTTATTTGGTACCACTGTGAGTGTGATACACGGTCCATTACTTTCTTCAAACTTTTTTTCCCTATTTACATTTTGAACAAAAATGAATGTAGTGTACAGAGTTTTGCTATGAGAGAAATGACTGCAATATTCTGCACTTCATGTAACACCTAATATCATTAATTCAAGGCTACATTATAGATTTAATAATAAAACTCTATTCTGGTAATTATATGCATGAACAACCAACCCACTAGAGTCAATGCAATCATTTAGATTGAATTTATACATAAATATTTGAAGAATGACTACAAGTCTCACTCAAGAGAAATCTCACAAAGGTTTGCTTTTGGGCTGTTTTAATTGACCAATATCAGCTTAAAAGTCAAGCTGATAATGCATACAACCATATTTCAAGTCATAAAAGAAATAATTTCTTTTTAAGCACTTTTATTTCTCCTGCAAGAGCACAACTCTAAAAGACATGGGGTTCCACCATAAGATTTCCACTTTTTACTTACTTAAAATGAAACATAAAATGTCTAAGCTCATTATGAAAGTCTCTTTTGCAGACTGATGAAGATCTTTACAGTCAGAACAAAATGCTGTTGTGGTTGAATGCCTTTTTCCACCTGCACTGCTGATGTGTGATTGCTAATTGTTTTCTGTCCATTCTGTGAAATACCAAAACATTACATGGCAATGCAGGTGGACATAACCCGGTGTCGACACTCTGAAGATATTGCAGGTACTTAGTTGACAAGTTGCTTTTTGGTCACTCTGCTGACAGTAAAGGCTGTCACTACCCCAATAAAATCTCATGTACATTCTCACAGCCTATTGTCGTCAGGACTTTGAAGGCATCTTTATTTGATATATTAAAATTTTATATTTGATATTTAAAAATAACTACAAAATAAAGCTGCAATCACAGAGTCCCATTAAAGTATTTATTAGTGACAAGCAAAATCTAGTGGATAGCTTATGGCCAGAAGACACAAAAAAACTATTTTGCTTCATATTTAAAAATTTACTTTACTGAAAAAATTTAGATTATTTTTCCATATAATGAAATTTTGCTTTATTTTAAAATGACAACATTTCTTCATATTTTGATGTCTCTTTATAGCTTTTGTTCTGGTTTAAGAGTGTTTGGATGCATAACAGCTACATTCTGATCAGAATTACATAAAATCAATAGAAACATGTTGAAAAATAAAAAAAAGTTTCATAATTTTAGTTCATAACCTCATTAAACACTTCATAAAATCTACCTGTGCACTTGGATCTTTTTTTTTATTGTTTACATTAATTCAGTTTCTTCACAAAAGCCATCTTTTAATATCAAGGTATCTTTAATTAGATTTAAAAGTGTGTTCTAATGGAATTTTCTCAGATAACATTTAACAGTTTAAGCGGGTTAAATTTTAATGTCATTTATGTTGGAAAGGTGTTCAAAATATTATACTATTAAATATTTAATGACATCATTATGGAAGATTTAGCTATTTTCAAACTAGACTCAGGAGGCCAGAGATATCATTCCCCACTACTTCTTGAATCGTTAAACAGGTCTACTGAGATTTGTAATCTTTTCCAAAATTTAATAATATGGTTTAGGTTGCTGCTAGCTTTGCAAAATATAGTATTCTTACACAGATGTGACTGCTAATTAAAAAGTCTCTCGTGACTGCAAATGGGTTTCAGGGTGCTGCTTTTATTCGTGTTTGTATCATTTAGGAAAACTTGGACCAATAAAGTATTTGTGTATTCATAATTATAATGTACATAAAAGATTACACTCAGTCCTGACTACTGCATAGATCTACAAGAAAATCATATTTACATGCAAATGCTTACAGCAGCTTATAACTGCAATAGTGTTGCCACTTAAAAGAATTAATCTCTGATTCTTGCCAATCAAACAGTTCAGCAATCAGACTTGTACTCTATCTCTTCTGAAGCTGTTGTTTGTTGAAATATCTGCAGATTGTGTGTGTCAGATATCCCAAGGCGGAAAAAACTAGTTGATTTTGAGAGTGCTTTAAAGAAACCCTTAATTTTCAATGGGGGATGGAAATTGGCAGGCTTTTAGTAGAAATCAAATAAGAATGTTATAAGTTAACCTTCACATCTTTCGAAATGAAGAAATAGCAAAACGTTTAAAATCATTATAATAGGAATGTGAATTAAAAATGCATTGTCACCTAAGTTATAGCAATTATAATAGAATGCAGAAACAGAAGGCATTATAGTGTTGTTAAAGACAGATATACTGTAAAAGAAAAATTCATTCTCTCTTATTCTGTAGTTCCCATAAAACTATATTAAAGCCTCAAATATAATGTTTTTAAGGCATATTGCAGTTAACTTCTTTCTTGCTTCCTTCAAGATTTACAGGGACAACATCATGATAATAATATACTATGTAAATTTACCTGGGTAAGTTTTATTTATTGATTTTTTAATGATTAATCCCCTGCTAAAAGGTATGGGGCTTATTGCACTACTCTAAAAAGAAATCTAAGCAATATTTTAATACCCTTTGGGGAATTATTAAAATATCATTATAAAACAAATGCAGAAGGAAATATTAGAGTCATGGTAATAAAGAACTTATACTTTTTGACAAACATTTTCCTCCTTTTCTATTTCATTGTTTCCTGAATGAACTTTGGATTTTAAAACACTTATGTGTAAACAAAGTTCACACATTTAAGGAAATAAGTAATTAAATCAATAAAATAACTGTTCTTTATATGTTTCCAAGTACAGTAATTTCACCACTATAAGGCGCACTCTTCTGACTAAAATTTTGGCCCAAACCCAGAAGTGCGCCTTATAGTCCAGTGCGCCTTATATAATGGACAAAGTTGTGAAATTTTCCAACCCGGAAGTGGGAGCCGCGAAGGGGGGCGGCACTGTGGGAGCGCCGAACCGCAAGGGGGGGCGGGAGCAGGCAGCCCTGGCCTGGCAGGAGCTGTGCGGAGGGGCAGGGAGCCAGCGGCCCCAGCCAGGCAGAGCCATGCGGGGAGGGAGGGAGGGGGCAGCCACAGAAGCCATGAGCCAGGGCCACCCGAAGCCAACATGGAAGTGTGAGTTGCGACCATGCCACGGCAGCCCCGGGCCACCCTGAGCTGCCATGGACCGCGAGCAGCCCTAAGCCACCACGGCCACCCTGAGCTGCGCCTCACCAGCCGGCGCTGGGGCGGGTGGGAGTGCCGATGCCTGCAGCACGGGGAGGGTATCTGGGGCTGCATTTAAAGGCTCTGCCAATCTGTGAGAAATGTTTGCAAATTGAGCACCTGCCAGTAAACCCCGCGATCGTGTGATTTCGTTACTAATTCGTTACTTTGTTGCCCGCAACGCAACTCCTCATTACAAAAAAAAAAAAAAAAAACGTGTCCCTTATAGTCCGGTGCGCCTTATATAATGTACAAAGTTCTGAAATTTGCCGGCTCCTGGAGGTGCACCTTATAATCCGGTGCGCCTTATAGTTGTGAAATTACTGTAATATATTTTAAAAACCAACACTTTCATGGCAAGTGCAAATAGAAGGCTAATCAGTCTAAAAAAGTCAATTTTTGTCTGAGAAAATTTACAACAAGGAAAATGAAAATAATTCGGTATATTTTGTGCTAACCAGCATCCTATTTCTTATACTTTAGCATACTATTCAAAAATAATTTTATTCACTCCCCCACATAACCTTTATGAGTACAGAAATGGAAAAACTCAACCCCTTCAGGAGAAAATGGAATAGAGAATGTGTTGCTAAGATTCATTTTACTTTGCTAACTGTCAATGTCTCTGTGTATGTGGAAGTATGTATAATTCAGAAATTGGGAATGAGCAAAAAAAAAAAATCATATACCTATATGTATATTTAGTGCGCCATTTTCAGTGCTTGAAATCTGATAACCCTATACAAATGGTCAAGATCGTTGGAAGAGTATGTGGCATATAAAAGGAAAAAATGTATTATCAAAACTCACAGCTCTCAGCTACAGCTGAAGTCCTGTGTTATAGAACAGATAAGCTGATGACAATCTGCAGAATTTTCTCATCATTTTAGATTGCCACACAAGACTTCCACCTGCAACACAGCTTTCTCTTCCTTGCTTTAGGACAATGCTGTGCAGATGAGAATTTTTGCCTGAAAGGTTCAGTTCACTGAGAGAAAAAAGATGAAAACATTAGATCTCTGACTACAGCAGCTGGATCTGAAATCTTGCTTACGTTGGAATACATTACCAGTGGTGGAAATATTTTTTCTTGCAAGTGTATTATATATTTGAAATTATTAGAAAGCTCTACAACAAAAACAGTCTTCAAGCAAAATATGTAATCATTTCTTATTCAAGGGCAAAGATTTATCAAAGACAATAATGATGTGGGTTTTCAAGTAATTTGTTATATTTTGGGGTGGGTTGTTGTTTTTTTCTTTCTATATGTAGTCAACACAAATACCCATATTACTTCTACCAAAAGTATCAGATAAAAATATTAGAAATCTGTGGATTAATATACAAAGAACATGTAGCTTAGAAGTCATCAGGTTTTAAAGGTGCAACTGCACTAATTGTTCACTAAAATTCATTAAAAAACACACCATGAACAATATAATAGCAAAAGATAACGATAAGACACAATAATTCATTATTCATAGAAACATTACTCTCTTTTGGAGTATATTAAACACAAAAGACCAAAGATATCATTTGCTCTGAGGTGTTTTTATACGATTTTTTTTTAAATTATATTTAATCCATGGACCAAACTTGTCTTTCAGGGAAAAAATACTGATTTTTACATCTCCCAAAATGTGAAACCTGAGGGTATGATATGTATCTGATGATGAGAGTTTAAGAATTGACTCTTGACACTTGACTCTGGACTCTTGACTTCAAGACTCCTTTTTCATAATTGTTTTTAATCCAGTTGTCCAAGAAGAACTGAATTACAAAGGTAAAGAATGAACATTTGAAATGTGTAACAATTTTTAAGTCCAATGGTAGAAAATAAGAATGCAGAATTGAAAGTGGGGAGAATTAATAAATAAGTAAATGTGGGCCATGCTATTTTGGACAACCAAACCGTGCCAATCTAGACAGCTACCAACATCCATGGGAACAAACAGCTGGCACTGCTGATCCATAAAGCCAAATTATGGTTTTTGATTTGTAGTGCCTACTTTTACTACAATTAAGTTAAAGTAAATGCTAAGTGAATGACCAAAGTTATTCTTCTGGACATATGAGGACAGATGTTAGACTCTAAGTTTGAACAAGTAGCAAACACAGAAATAAAAAGGATTCCAGTTCATCTAGCATATTGAAAGCTAGGAGGAAAACAAAGTCATGGAGTCTCCTGACAGTAAACCTAAAGGTATAGGTGAACTAAGGAAAATCTGGGAAGAAGTTTAAGATTGGGCAGGAGACTAGTTTCTGAAAAAACTCTTTTTCTCTTGTTTGCCCTGATCCCCAAGAAGTAACACAGTAAGATAAAAATTTCTGCAGAATAGTGTAAACAGAGTATGTTAGACTGAGCTCACTGTACTATGACATTAAAGTTTCAGCATTCCGCTACAGTTTTTGTTTTATTTATAAAAAATATTTCTGAGATTTAAATTATTAAAAGCAAGAGAAACAAATTCAAAGATATTTCCTTTTGGCATTTTGGATAGACAGAAGAATTCTACAAATGTAAAGAAAGGTAATATAGTTTTTTGGGTAGTGATTCTCAATTTTTTATCAAGTCCACAGGGAAAACTGCAATTGTTCCCAGCCTGTTCTTCAGATGTTGATATACTGTAATTACTGCACAACTCTAGGCTAAGAAATAGGAAGTGTAGCAAAAGACTATCTTATCAGAACCCTTAAGCAAACAATTTCACCCAGCTTTTACAATAACACAACACAATCCTTTAAAAGTACTAAATAAATGTATGTATTAATTTTGATGTATTTTTAGTCTAGTGAACTAGAAAATTCCATTTCCTATGAGTAATAATGGCATAAACCAGCAAATTCTGTCATTTTACAAATACATATTGTTTTAGCAATACTGTTCCTAGTTAGGGAGCATGAATGACAGGACTGAGTCCTAAATTCAGCTCTGTCAGAGAATCAAATGCAGTATCACTAACAGGAATATATCTAATGAGTTGACCTAAACCACAGCAACAAAAACAAGCCATTTTTTCATTGGATAACCTGTGTGATGATATTTCCCCTTAATACACATACTACATTTCATGGATCAGCTAACACTTCACCATGTGTCTGCACAGCACCTCGGGTAAGTACTATGGGCTTTTCCTGCTTCTGTTTTATCAGCTTGAGACATTTTTTCCTTCAAGAGTTAATAATCATCATCTCAAAAGGGCTAAAAGTCACTTCCCCCAACACAGCTCACTAAGAAGTCTAGCTTCCTGACCCCAATTCTTTTTGATTTAATACACATCGTTATTAAATGTATCATTAATTAAAGTCTAGCTGGATTTTTCTTGTAAACCTTCTTTCAAGAATTTTATAGAAATGTCAATTTGCCATAATTATTTCTCTAAAGTAATGGAAGTGTCATTTCCTGTACCATAAAACTTGATATTTAAACTTTCTTAGATATTTCAGATAAAGTTCCAGCATCATGAGCTAGAACAGAGTATGTAACTCTGAGCCTCATTTAGTGATCTTTACTTCAATGTCTTATTCCCTCATAACATAAATTATTAGTGTACATAAGAAAATAAAATTACAGAGCAAGCCAAGATGCCTTCCCACATATAAAGAGGCAGATGCTCCTAATATGGTCTCAAATATGGGCATGCATTTCCTCAATAACTGTGAGGGAGGGAAAAAAACACGTTTCTATGTGTATATGGGGAAGGCCACATACACACTGTTGCTTTGTCTCCACCTTGGTATTCAGTCAGATGTAGAGATTTGCCTAAAAGAATATTTCACACACATTTTTAGCATTTTACAGACAATCTTATAATTTTAAAGCAGTTAATTCAAAGCAAATAAGAGAACTCTTCTCACATGAACACAGGTGATCATTTCAGCTACACTGCTTTTGTGGAGTTCATTTGCTATCAGTCACCAGTGTTTAATTAATCCTGCTTTTAGATCATTGTCTTTCACTCTCCTCTCTCCATAGCTCAGTAATATATTACAGCTTTTCTTCCAGTATTGATCTTTCTGTTGCCGTTCTCGCATAAATGTTACAAGGCTGCACTGCATATCCACACCAAGTCTAAAATTAGAGGTAAATAGAACTAACATATTAAATAGCTTTGTACTACATCACACTCATTTTTAAATTACTACTGAGGGGTTTTTTTCTATTGTGTGTATTCAGTTTAGATTTAGGATGCTGTTTGAAGTTACACAAATGTATATGGCTTGACAGTTGTCTCTCTGACTCGTGTGTTTCCCAGAATGATGTTGCTGGAACTAACATAAGCAGCATTGTCTGAAATATTTTTGTAAGAAAAGAAAGACTTGAGTCATTCTCTAGTAAAAATATTTTCTATAATATCATACCACTAAATAAATTAAGGAAGTCAGTTTTGGTGACTAGATGTTACAAATTTCAAATACTCGCCTCACTGCATAAAATATTTTGCAATAATAGTTTCTGCTGCCCTGTTCTCACACAGTTCTGGGATGGCTGGATAAACTCCAGCATGTTAGCTTAGAATTTCATCATGTTGCATTACTTTGGCTCTGCCAAGAATTGACGAAATAACAGAAATAAATACTGCAAAGCAAGGCCAGTTTCCAGAATGCTGCAGTGTCTCCCGGCCAACCAGAACTGATAAAATATAATGCTTTGGAATACAGCTTTGCCTAATGTAAAGCTTAAACTAAATTAATGAGCTGCTCTTTGTGCTTTCCAAACAGGGTATTAGAACATTTCTGCAATATTTCTTTCCTTTGTTTTCCACTATAATCACGGTCTTGCTGTGGTAGTGCTTAAGTCTGCCATTCTTCATCAAGAACAGCTTTTCAAGCACTTTTAACATTCTTGTGGTAGTGGCAGTCTTCTGTGAGATAAAGATGAAGCAGAGCTATATGTTATCATTATAATGTGGGCACTTGCCTGTATGTCACTGAAACAGTTCTAATATTGCCTGCATGCAGACTTTCAATCCAGCAGTCTAAAATCATAGATCTCACTTCAGAATCCTACGGAAGAGTCTAGTGGTAGATATGCAATTTCTCATACTTGCACTGCCCTCCTCTAGGGAAGCAAGGCTCTGCAATATTTTCCTTTCAGACATGCCAGAAGTACAATTTGAACAAAATTCTGAAGTTTAAATCATCTGTGATAGCCTAAAATTATGGCATTATACCATATTGTATGTTCTTATCAAAGTTCAGTCTTACAAAAAATTTAAAATTGACATCTTGTGGCAATTAACCAAAAGTAAATAGCACATCCTTGATGTACATATTAGTTTGTGCTGAAAAGAGAAAAATGCTGAAACCTCCCTTTTGGGTTAAAAGTTTGAAGCCAATCTATTTGATTCCTAGTTTACGGAACTGAAATAACCATTTGACAATCCTTTCCAGATTGTTCAGTGAAGTAGAAAGATTGGCACCAAAGATTCAGTTGCCACAAAAACAGACAGAACTGTTTAACTCTGTAGTTCACCGGAAGCTTTACAGAATGCTGAGGGAAATAGTTTTAAGGCCTTAAAAAGTCATAGACAATGAATGTGGATGAATTCTTCATGTTTCCTTAGTTCTGTATCAACCTTCATTTTCTTTTAGCTCAAATCCAAATATTACTCTTCTTTAGTCTAGTAGACATAGACAGCTGGGTTCTTGCATTTAACACCCAATGTACAGAAAAAGGATTGATAATCACATAAAAAAATATTTTAATTTGCAGGCTCCCATTTCTGAAACTGCTTATAGTTATACATAATACGGTTCTTTCCTCACCATATATTTTGGAATAGAAACCTCTTCCTCCTATAATAAGCAGAGGATCATTTGTTGTTGGGGGTTTTTTGGTCTGATTTAGTTTATAATTTTCTTTGAAAAATCAGGAACAAGAAGGGCTAATTTTAAATCCTTTCAAAATCAACAAGAATTATTTATTCCTAGTTTCAGCTCTTCTATATTAAATACCTGTAGCAATATAAAAAGTGGATGAAAAATTAAGTCTAAACAACAACGCCTAAGATATTGGAAGATGTGAATTGCATATGTTAAGCAACACAGAAAGTAATTCCAGTATATGGTTGTGCAGTACTTTAAATCCCTACTTGCATTTAAATTCTTTAAATTTTACTGGAAGCATCTATATTCACAAATTGCAAACCCAAATCTGGTTAACACACATCATAGAGAACACTTGTCAGTTTAAGGTTTGAAGCCAATTTGAAGCATGTAATGAATTTATGTAGGGGGTACAAAGGAGATATCTGAAGTGACATCCTGAGGCACAGTTAATGAGATTGTCTTATTTAAGTCTATCTGGTAATATGATCATCTCTAATGAGATTATTCTGAAGTAATCCCTTTACAAATTAAATTATGAATTATATACATTCACAATGCAAGCATACAGAACTGAAGTGTTTTTGAGGTATTTTAAGGTTGATGCCAAAGCATTTCTCTATCCCACTTAGGACCAAGTTATTATGAATACAATAAAGTATTGTATTGAGCCAGAGGAGGCAAAGAACAAGGAGATACACAGGAAATAAAATATTGCCAAGTATGGTGTATTATCTTTGTATCATATGTCTTTTGAAAATAATAATCAAATAATTAAAAAGAAAACAGTTCCCTGCTGGGGCCCCAAACTATATACTACAGGTACAGGAATCAAAGAGAATACTTAAATTCAGTATTGGATCTGCTGAGTTGGAGAGGAAGGGCAAGAAAAAATGATTTCTCATCCTGAAAGACACATAAGGAGAAAAGAAAGTATTAAAAAAGCTCACTGCAATGAGTGGTTGCATTGAGCTCTGTCAATCAGAAGTAGAGGTAGTTGGGAGCTTTAAAATGGACGCATAAATTGGAGCTAAGGGGGAGCAGATAAAAGTTGTTGTTGGTTTAAACCTTTTATCTGTGTCCTGTTTCATGTTAGGAAAAATGAACCTGGCTATAAGAACCTTCTTTTAACCGCTTCATTTTTGTGCTATTAGAGACTATCAGGCACTAGAGACTATCAGGCACACTATGGTAGGGATGTTGTGAAGATCTTGTACTTATCTCATTGATAAGCCAAAATAATCATTAGGAGATACAGCACAAGGTATATCACTTGTAAATCTTTTGTAACAAAATTAAATGATGCATTTGACTGTCATAAAGGCAAAAGCCAGCTTACTGTGAATATCTTTTCTCACCTCCAGTTTTGCCTTACTGAAAAATGTTTGATAATGTTATTTTTCACAAAATAGCTACACAACAGCATTTCTTCCTTGTTAGTTAAAGCTTATTCTCTCTCTATTCTATTTCTGTCAGAGTGATCTAAAAGTGCTTGGTACTGGTAACCTTTTTTCCACTGATAATAGAGACATTTACCCAAGTGGGAGAATTTCTCCTCCATTTGAAGCACTTGAAATATCATTTAATCTGGTTTTGAAGAAATTAAACCTAAGCATTGAAGCAATCTATATCATATAGATGTCCTGTATCATGTAGCCAAAGTCCAATATCTGAAAAAATACTTTAATTCTTAGGATCCAGAATCCCATTTCTTGTTCTTGTCTTCCTCTCAGTTACCACAGAGTCTGTTCTCATCCCAATGCAGACAGAAGCAGCATTGGCAAGCAGGAACCCTAGTATTTGACCTCCCATTGAAAAGTCTCTCTGTTAAGGTGTTGTCACCCCATCTTTGCAATAATATTATCTGGTGCCTACTTGATCAGATAACATTTTTGGTACTACATAAAAATGGATGGTTTTAAAAATCCCCAAATTAAAGAAAAACTAGTTAATAAAAGCAACCCAGTGTGGCAATAGAAAATAATATAAAGGAGATAGTACCTTTTTTATATGCCAAATCTCATAGAATTTAGTGTCTTCACTCACACTAAAGGGCAGCCAAAAAAGCCTGCAATTTAGATTGCTGAGGATATTGTTTACACAAATGGAAAGATTATGTGGAAGTTGTGACATTTGATGGTTACTCTGTGTCCTAGTTTGGAGAACAGGTGTCTGCTGAGAAAGGCAGGAGCTTCTCTTTGAAATGGAGAATGTAAACCCCCTCCCTCCAAATTATTATAATTTTGAAATCAAGGGGCTCTCAGGCAAGGAGAAGGGCATTAGGAATGACAGTTCTTTTCTAGGGAAGTTAAAATAGAAATACAGCACTACAAAGAAACCAACTCCAAACCCTGACAAAGTCAGAGTACAGCCTGACACCCCGTCAGGCAGGGTGCTGGTAGCAGTCCCATTAAATGGTGGCTGCAGT
>PYHW01010620.1:7760535-7789425 GCA_013186435.1 Turdus rufiventris | reverse complement strand
TGGGTTGTGAAAACATAAAGAACAATGCCCTGCCTGGTTTCTATGGATAGCCCATTAGCAGAATATCTCCCACAGAGATAAGGATCACCGCCCCCACCCTCAACAGATGGTGATAGAACAGATGCCTTTTATCACAACCTGTCTTGTAACCCAAGACACTCTGTGATTAGACTTGTCCAATCGTGCAAGGGATTTAAGTGTTGCCATCATGGCATACCATGTGAAAAAAAGGCAATCGGGAAGGAAAATATGTTCGCACAATGGAATGTCATAAAGGTACACCAAAAAGATGCTAAAGCAACAGATTTTACCATGTGATTGTGATAGCAAAGAGGAGAAATTTAAGTCAATAAAGACATTATAATTAAAATGGAATCAAATCAATCACTTCAGACTAATGCCATCCTGGTCCTGTATATAGACTGCCAGTCAAAAGCATTAGGCATGTTCCTGGAACATTGTCTTACAGTTTAATTTCTTCCCAGAAAGATTCTGTTCATGTTCTCTGCAGCTGCAAGTAATGTGAGACCAAGTACAGTAAATGGGATGGTGAAAACAGTTGCTTCATAACTGCATTACTAGTTACAGCTGAAGCACTACTGTAGATACACTTCAGGACTGCTGAAGCACTAGCACTTAGGTTAGCTCCTTTTCTGATTTTAATACATCTGTAGAAAAGGGAAAAAAAAAAATGAGCATTCCTTCTAGTACAGGGAACTGATGGACTCTATCCTCCCCTGTAATTACAGGACTATTCCAAAGACAGCTGTGCCTAAATGCTACATTAAGCAATTTTCAGATCTTTAAAGCTGACTTGTAAGTATAATTTTGCATAGGATTCTTAAAGAGAATCAGTCAACAGTATTAATTTAAATTAAAGCAGAAAGATTATGAGAACCAAGGCAGAATTTTTCATGCCTATAAAAGGGTGTTTAACATGACTCGGTGGAATTTTCTCCTTGAATAGCAAAGGAAGGAACTAGGCACACACTCTGTTTCTAGAGCTTAATGGTATTAACAGTACTTGTCACTTATGACTCTGCCGCTGGTACTTGTATCAAGCAAACTTTGTAGTCTGTTGATGATGTTATTCAGTTGTAGGCAAGAGATTATGGAAGTAGTGGATTCTTTAGGATGTGGTAGAAAATGAAAAGGCTCCTCTGCTTGTCTTCCTTATTTCCTGTCATTCTATAACAGCTAAATCATAGCAGACATTGCAGGTAACAGGTCTTCAGCAAGAGATTTCTCTATCCAGTCTAATTCAGCTTGCCAGAAAGCAAAGCTGCTTAAACAATCACATTTTGGGTTATGTCCCTTTGAAACTATTCAAAAAATTAAATAAAAAGTGATTAAAGCACAAACCATATTTTTGAATGGCAAAACTAGAAATAAAAGGCTTTTCTATTTGTCTGAGAAAATCCTTTATCTAACCTGCATTGTAGGGAAGTCCTCAAAATCTGGTCCATCCTGGTATTTTATTAGGTTAAAAAATTGCAGATACCCTTGGTCATGTTTGTGGCTAGAAATCATTGCCTTAGAAGTTTCTGCAGTTACAGAGCGGTCAGAAACAAGACCATGTCTCAGTTCTCATGGACTGCTGCAATTAAGCAGGTATTGTTATAGATCAAATGCCTGTCCTGTAGCAACTGGAAAGCCATTCCAACAAGCTAGATCTCTTGTGAGGAGAAAGGAACTGACGTACCTAGCTCTTTAGAATGAACTCATGATGACATTATAAGTGGCATTAGCACTTGCAGATATTTCTTCTTGGTGGAAACTGAAATCAGAAAAGAGGGGTTCTCTTATAGTGTTCTGCTTGACAACTAGTGTCCCCAGTTTTTATTAATATTAGAATGGTACAGAAGTCATCTAAATAGGCATACTACTAGCCCTCAACATACTAGGTTTTTATATCTACAAAATTTTTTTTCATTGTTGTGCACAGAATAATATTTACTTTCACAGTTTCAGCCAAAATATTATTTACCAATAACTTGGATATCATATATGCTGAATGTGTCAAAAAATGACATCATAAATCCAAAATGAAATAATAACAATATTTTCCACTATAGTCAGAGGCAGCATTCATGCCACTAATGAATATTTAGGAAAATATTCACAATTGCAGCATGCCACTCATGTCATTTTTGTGCCCATGTCTTAGGACAGAAAATCTCTAGCTGTTTTTGTGAATCGCTGTCTCCAAAAAGTATCTAGGGTTGCCACAAAACAGAACTAAACCAGAAAGGTCCACAGGACATTAATCAGAGTGGAGGATGCCAAGCCTTTCTCTAGGAAGTTGGTCATACATTGTGTTACCTAAAGAGGTCACTTCACTGCAATTCTACTTGTACTCTGAATTGCAAAATCCCTTCCATGCTAAATTATTCTCCTCATCGCTCCTGGGGCAGACTCTGCCTCCCGCTGTAACAAGATTAAGCTCATTCCATAACTGCCTGGACACTACCTTGGGATCTTGGCAGGCTTCCTACCTTCTGAAACCAAGATGAAGCATCTGCTGTGCCATTATAAAGTCTTGGCATATGCATCCCTTAAGAAAGGATATTGTGACATAACCAGTGGAGCACAAAAGCCCTTACTGACTTAAAGACCCACAGGGCTATTGCCATCTGTTTATTAATTAGGTGCACTAGGTCCTGATTTCTTGCATATGGAATGAACCAGGCTGCTGGTGGCTCAATCCACTGGAATGCTCTGGTTATAAGGAAAGGATTTTTAAGAAATACAAAATAAGTGTCCTTGTTTGAATTGCCCAATCAACAACATCTCTCAGTGTTATAAATCCAAGTACAGTAATTTCACGAGTATAAGGTGCACCCTTTTGACTAAAATTTTAGTCCGAACCAAGAAGTGCACCTTATAGTCCGGTGCACCTCCTATATGGACAAAGTTCAGAAATTTGCCAACCCAGAAGTATTATCCTGCAAGCAGCCCTGAGACAAGCCCACCTGACCCCGGTGGCAGTGCTGAGCCGGGCCGAGGAGAGCCCGGCAGCTGCGGCGGCAGCTGGGGTGCTAGGGGAAAAGGCGGCAGTGGTGGCCCGGGCACGAGCCGAGCCACGCTAGCTGCTGGTGGGGCGGGCGGGAGTTCCGGGGCCTGTGGCACAGGGAGGGTGCCTGGGGCTGCGTTTAAAGGCTATGCCAATCCGTGAAAAATGTTTGCAAATTGAGCACCTGCCAGTAAACCCCACAATCATGCAATTCCATTACTAATTCGTTACTTTGTTGTGTGCGGATTCTCGCTGCAAAAAAAAAGTGCACCTTATAGTCCGGTGTGCCTTATATATGGACAAAGTTTGGAAATTTGCTGACACCCGGAAGTGTGCTTTATAATCTGGTGCGCCTTATAGTCATGTAATTATTCCACTCCTCTGCTAAAAAGTTTGGATGAATCTTCTGTTCCTGTCCTGTTATTAAATCTATATTACATTAGGGCACAGCACTATAGGGTAGAATGATAGTTTCAATGTTCTTCCTCATATCTTAATATTTCCTTACCATGACATGTCAGTGGGTTTTTCTGTTTTAATCAGTCAAGACCATTGTTACCCTGTGTGTAGAATCTCCTACTGAAACCATTCATTCAGCAAGCAAAAACTCCCTAAGAGCCCATGGATATTTTACCATGTGTTCTTATATATTCTAATTTTGTTTGAAATACATGCCCTCCAAAGCTGCAAAAAATCTGCATATCTCTTCTGGAGCACTATAAAACTAGCAGTGCGTTCTTAGTTAGACTGATTATTATTACTAAATTTAATTCCTTATATAAGCATATAATTCACAGAATTCATAATATACCCACTTTGTAGCTTACACCTTCTATCTCTTGGAAGAGATCTTCCAGTCATGATTCTTGAGTCATTTTAGGACCCCCTTTCAGTGGAACAAGAAGGCAGTGGGAATTTCAAGTTGGCCCTTCCTCTCTGTGTCCTTTCAAGTCATGCAAAATTTCTGCATGGCCAGAAGGCAGATCAGAGAATCATAGAATGGTCTGGCCTGAAATGGACTTTTAAAGCTAGTCTGTCCCACCTGCCTTGGGCAGAGTCATCTTTCACTCGTTATTGGATATGCACACATTGCAGAGGTAAGAGCCTACAAATAGTTACAGTAATTTCACAACCATAAGGCGCACCGGACTATAAGGCGCACTATTTTTTTGCAGCGAGGAGCCGCACAGAGCGCAACAAAGTAGCGAATTACTGGCAGGTCCTCAATTTACAAAGTTTTTCACCGTGATTTTTCGCCACTTTTTTGGCGGCTTTTTCGCCACGATTTTTCGCCGCTTTTCGGCGGCTTTTTGCCGTGGTTTTTGGGAGCTTTTTGGCTGCTTTCCGTGGAGATTTTTCGCCGCTTTTTTGCGGCGCTTTTTCAACACTTTTCCGCGGCGCTTCTTAGCACTTCCCCATGGCCACGCCGCTTCCCCCCGTTTCTCCCTGGTCAGCGGCCACGCTGGTTCCCAATTTCCCCCGCCTGGCGGCCGCGGCTCCCACAGTTCCCAACTCCCCCCGCACGGCCGCAGCTCCTGCGGGTCCTGGCTCAGTTTGCAGACCGCACTTCCGGGTTCACAATTTTCCGAACTTTGTAGCTCAGATAAGGCGCAGCGGACTATAAGGCGCAGTTCCGGGTTTGAGGGAAAATTTTAGTCAAAAGGGTGCGCCTTATAGTCTTGAAATTACTGTACTTTTTTTCCTAACACTTGAAATAGTAGAGTACATCCTTACAGCACATCACAGGATAAATAGATATGATTCTGAATGAGAGTTGAATAATTCCCAAGTACAAGCCCTTCCGGTAAAAATATTTCTACATCTGACAAAATATCAGTAACATGGTAAGTACTGCAGAAAATATATATGCTACTGCAGAAAACCCGAGACAATTCCTTCAGAATTAAGCCAATACTATTTCAATGTAACTGCATCCTGACCTCTAGAAAAGGGGTTGTGTAAGGTTCTTAAAAGGGTTTCTTGATAACCATATTGTACAGTTTCAGGTAGGACTGATTATTGAACAAACTGATCCATACTTTTGTCTATAGAGTATTTTTATTTTCAAGATCTAAAACAGTTTCAGGGAGCCTGGAGCAAAACAGAAAGAACCTTGCAATGCAGCAAGCTTGAACTTTAAAACTCTGTGGAAATGAATCATGCATATGGATTGTATGTACAGTTTTAAGCTTTAGAAATAATTTTGTATACAGCTATTGATGATATAGACGTAGCTCCAGATCATTAATGGGAGTTAACACAAATCTGCGGGAGCTAACATTGCTGAGAAAAGGAATGAGGTAAAGGAAGTAAAACTGTTAATTGGCAGGCAAAGTGGATTTTTCCTTGCGATTGAAATAGGTGATAAAAAGGGAACTTTTAAACAAGAAAAAAAAAATGCTGCTAATTTGTCAACTTTGCAACACAAGAATGAAAAACTGAACTATCCAATCAAAATGGTCATCAGGTACTTTAATTTTGAAGAAGTAAATAATCAATAAAGAATTTAAATATACGATTTTTTTTCCTGGGGATTTTTGCAGTGGAGGAGATAGTAGTAATGTTCCCAGACCACAGAATATTCTGATTTGGAAGGGACCCACAGGGATCACCAAATCAAACTTTTAAGTGAATTGCCCATATGTGGATATGACACCTACCTGGCTGTTATTAGCATCATGGTCCAACCAACTGAGCTAATGAAATACTTAATTTCTATTCAAATATGAAAACCTGTATACTATTGTCAATACATTTCTTAATATAAACATAATTAAAATAATAATCCATTAGTGCTCAAGACTTACCCACCACCTAACAATTTTCCAGACAACTGAAGGTTGTTCTCTGTCCTTAAAATACTGGAAGAAGCAACCTTAACATCCAGCAATGATCGCAAGTTAAACAAAACACCTTTATATGGCCATATCATGATACATCCAAGAATAACATTGTAAATTTGGAGGCATATTCAGACATTACAGCTCACTTTAGGCAAGTTTAAATTATTTATTTTACTTATAACTTTTTATGTATTTATACATGTGTATATATATATAACCCCTTATAGTCTTAAAATAGATTATGTATAAAACATCATCATCCTATAGCAAATGAATGAGTCTAAAAAAGTACATGTGTAAATCTTCTGAATAAGGAAAGAAATTTTTAAGTGCATTGATTTGTCTAAAGCATTGAATTACATAATAGCCATATACTAAAGCATTGAATAATTTAAGTAAATAAATGGTTTCTGAATTTCACACAAGTACAAACTTATTAGGCAATAAAATAAGTCACTATAATAAAAAATGAGCAGTATGTAATGATGAATGTATGAGCTGATAATAACTAGAGGTAAAAACTCTATCAATGTAAAAAACAACTTTCAATCGTTTTTTCTCTATTATTCCAATCAGAAAGCATGCTACTCTGTAGCCAATTGATTTTAGCCTTTAAGTAACTTTTCATTTGAAAGGCACCTCACAGAAGTAGAACCTTTTTCCAATTAACATCCTGGGTACAGAATAAGAATGGAAGTGATGCTTCCTTTAGGTCTACAGAATACTCCATTATACTTCCGTATAGGAAC
Organism: Turdus rufiventris; assembly: GCA_013186435.1. Taxonomy (NCBI): domain Eukaryota; kingdom Metazoa; phylum Chordata; class Aves; order Passeriformes; family Turdidae; genus Turdus; species Turdus rufiventris. The sequence goes on along the minus strand of PYHW01010620.1, from coordinate 7,782,820 downwards.
CATAAACTGCATAAAATAGGTTTAACAGAAGTTAATATGCATTATTATTCTGTACCCAGGATGTTAATGTTTTCTTCAGTTGATTTTTCCCAGGCAGAAGGCCCAGGTTTCAGATATTAAAACTTTCTAAGGGTTTGTTTTGTTTGTTAACAATTCTTCTGTCTATGCCCCAGGAACATAAAAAAAAAAAAAAAAAAAAAAAANAAAAGAGAAATGCGTACATTTAAAAACTATTCATAACATTTACCAGAAAAAAATATGCACAATTAAATTTTTAAGTGAACAAAAAATAGTGTATCTACAGAGGGAAATTGACAATGTTTTTAATAGCAATATTTGTGAAACCCATTAAATTTCTTTCTTGCTGGTAAAAATATTTAATGGAATGGAAACTTCTAGTTATAAATTACATAATACTACTCTATTCATTCAGAGATTGTAGACTCAAAAATTTTCTACAAACACTATGAGGAACTTACATACCTCTAAATATAGGTGGTTATACTACCAGATTAACTAATGTCTTACCTTCAAGATTTGTGGAGGCCGATGGCCCACTGGGAACTGAAATTGCCCCACTCCCCAGGAGGGAATGCCCTTAAGCACTCCCTCTTCATAGTGGTTATGGAAAAATTATCCCAAATATGCCCCTCTCTTATATGTTAATCTGTTGTACCCTATTGGACGACCCACTTTGTACCACCCCTGGACCATCAGTTTCATACCCTATATGAACTCTGCTCCCTCAGCCTCCCTGAGCTTGTTCATCCCTGGACCCTTCTGAGGAAGAAGACCAATAAGCTTCACCTTGGAACTTCCAGTCGCAGCTCCTGTCTCTTTCTCCTGCGTCGGCTGAAGCGGAGCCTCACAAAAGAGCTTCTCGCTTCTGCCCGGTAGCGAGGACGTGCCTGTGGTTCACGGACGTTCTTCTAAGGACGCTTTACCAGAGAATATCGCGGCACCTCCCCCACAGCTCCTCACCGCGATAAAGACTCACATCTGAAAACATGATAAGAACAGAATAATTTATTCTACAAAGCCATATGAAGAAGTATGATTAGTTAGTTGTGGCTTCTTTTAAAAACAGACTAAATTAAGAAGTCTTCTGTATTAATACTGACAGACATATACAGACATAAATATTATATCTTCATGAGCCATATTTTTAATTTTTTTATCACACATCATATAGAATATGTAAGAGACTTTCAAAACAAAATATTGTTTTTTTTCCTCAGAAAGTTTTGTTTCACATAAGCTAAGTCAGTCATAATAATTGAAAGGTACTTTTAAATATATATCATACTTTCTGTACCTCTCTCTATTGATCTTACAGGATTCAGCAGTAGCTAGTCACATCATTTTGAGGAAAGAGAGTTCTATTTTGGCTTTGCTCAAAAGGAGGGAAAAGAATTACTACAGAAACATGAACCCTCTGCTTTTTATTTCAATTCAGTGTTTCTTCATACAAGCAAACTTGCACCACTGAAGATTTTATATAAGTGATGTGATTCTGACTCAGGGATTTGAAATCCATCTTGTATGAAATGCACTGTTTATGAAAATTCAATATATGCAACTACTGTTCCACTTTTTAAGAAAACATGAAGAAAGATTATGCTAACCCTTTATGACAAAATGCTCTATAATAATCTTCAACATTTTCACTGGCTTCTAAATAAGGAATTAACTTTTAACTGAGAAATATGAAAAAAAAAAGTATCAACTTCTTCTTTGATGAAAATCCTTCTTTAACTAAATATATTGCATTATCTATGATTTTGAGAGGTAGAAGAAGTCTTTTTCTGCAGATATGTAATGACAAATTTATTGCAGATATAACTCATTATCTTCTTTCCCTGAATGTCATTATATTTACTTGCTTCTCTATATATTCAGTTCTGAACCATACCTCTTGTTAGTTTTGGATTACTGACAGCAAATTGCCATTTTTTCCATTGTTTTAGCTACTTCTGTACCAAGAGTTCCAGTAATTATATGGTGAATTTGATGCAGTTATCTCCCAACTGTTTAATATATATACATATATATGCTAATATGAAACTCCTTATAAGAAAAGGCAGAAAGTCTGTTTATTGGATGCCACTGGCAGCAGAAAGAATATTACACTTTTCAAAACTATTATACAGCTTTTCTAAAAAGGCACCAGAATATTAAGATGTTACAGAATTGGAGGCTATATACCCTACTTTCAGCACATAATCCTTCATAACCCACTGTTTCATAACCAATTTTTAATATAGATCCAGCTGAACTGTTCCAACTAAAATTTTTAGAAGATGTAAAAAAACCCAAACCATCAGTATTTCCAAATTTGCACAGACAAATGGCTTCTTTGGAGATCCACTACTCTAGTCTTCAAAATATGTTTGTCCTCAGCAGAATAGACAACTGTGAATCACAGAACGCTTCTGATTGGAAGGGATCTTAATAACCAAGATATTCACCATGGGCGTCATGGGCAGGGACATCTTCACTTGACCAGTTTGCTCAGAGATCCCACACAACCTCTCTTTGCACACCTCCAAGGAGTGAACCCACAGCTTTTCTGGGCAACGGGTTGCAGTATTTCACTACTCTCACAGTAAAGAATTTTTTATTAACCCTTTATCTCCTTTTAATTCAAAACCATTCTCTCTTGTCCTAACACTCTCTGCTTGTGTAAAAAGTCACTATCCTTTTTGTAAGCCTCCTTTAAACATGGCAAGGCCTCAATGAGCTCTCTGCACAAACTTTTTTTCAGACTGAGCAACCCCAATTCTTTCAGTGTGCTTTCATTGCAAAGAATCTCCAGCCCTTTGAAACTCTTCACGGACATCCTCTGAAACCTAATAGATCTGCATCTTTCTTGTGCTGAGGATTTCAGATCTGGACAAAGTACTCCAGGAGGAGTCACACAAGAGCAGAATAGAGAGGAAGAATCACCTTCCTCAACCTGCTGGCCACTCCTCTTTTGGTACAACTGAGGATATGGCTGGTATTCTAGGCTGTGAGCACATGGTGTTGACTCATGCCTAGCTTTCATCCGCAAGAATCCCCAAGTTTCCTTTGGTTTGGTGATTTTTGTCACTGGTTTTGATGTTTGTTTGTTTGTGTTGGTGCTTTCTTGGTCCTTGATGTATTTATTATTTTTCTAAGACTACTGTATAAGATCCTCATACTGAGCAAAACATATTCCAACAGGAGATATCAAAGCGATGTTGATTGCAGAAAATCGTCTGGAAATTTAAGACTAATTTTCAATGCACTGTACAAAGGGAGAAGTGTTCAAACTGCAATGAACCTTTCTTATTCACTTCCACTTAATGAAGTATCTGAATGCACAGAATAACAACCCTAATTTGTTACTTTAATGCAATTGCTTGATTTCATGAATATGAGTCAGAACTTTTTGCTCTAAGAGAAGAATCTGTAGAGGGTAGTTTTTCCTGTAATTAATTTTCTGTGTTGAGGCTGAAAACGTAGCACAGCATGTACGTGATCTTGCTCTAGAGAAAATTGCCCCTTTGCACTTTCCTTCCATGTTCTAGCAGAAATGCATTTGCCTCATATTTCACTTTGGCTTCAACAATGCACCCTGCTCCCCTGCATTTCTATCCTGAACAGATCAGTATAGAAACTGTTACCTTGGTAAAGGGATGGTACTCTAATTCTGCCTCATTTCAGTCTCTTTCCTTGATTCATGTTGGTACCTACTGGAACACGGACTGTGTAAAGAACAGTCAAAAACTGACTAGAGCAAATGGAACAAGCAGTACATGGTTAACATACAAATACTTTGAAACTACAAAAATGTGAGCAAAAATGCAGTTTAACTATAAAAACATATCAAGTTGTCTGTATGCAGAACCTTCCTACTGGGAATACAGGTTCCAAGAATATCTTTTGAAAAATTACATGTGGGCATATTTTAAAATGTAACCCTTAATGAATACTCACTGTCTTGGATTTCAGTGAAAACAATGACATATCTAAGCATATATAACTGCCAAATTTTCTCTACTTTGTCATTTAGTTAAAATACCACTGAATTTTAACAATTTCATCTGACATGCTGACTTCCACTAGAAACATCAAAGTTTCATGGTGACTTCTCATATTTGATCCCTAATCTTCTTATATACTAGCTGAAACTAGAATATTGTGCAATAATATTCCTTCAGTCTTAAGCTTCATGTTATTTATTAATTGGTGTTATTTTTGAAGCAGGTAATTTGTATCCTTTAGGTGGGAAATCGTAAGTCTCCAGTGCTGCAGGAAACTCAGAATGTGTTGGATTTCTCAATTTACCAAGCAATTATAAATATGTGGACTAATTCATAATCAGACCCTATATAATTCATAGTGCTGAACCACAAAAAAAAAAATTGAAAATAATTTTATAATTTTTTTCCACCAAAGTTAACCCAGATTTCAGATCCTGGATTTGGATCTCATAATAGAATATGATTCACAGTCACAAACTTTCTGTGGAATAAATCTGTTTGCTATACTCATTCGGGAGTGTCTTACAGAGGTGGTCTGTGAACGTGTTCATGGGTTTGGGAATTGATCTAGGAAGTAATTAGTTCAACTTCTCAGAGTCACTGCAGCATTGGGGACTGACAGTAATAGAAGTGCTAAGTAGAAATTTTTAATCTTCAAACAATTATAAAAGAGACAAGCTATCAGTAATTGCATTAATAGAGAAAACATTCTAAGCCATATAAAACTATTCAGAACACTTTAAACAAAAAGCAAACATACCAGTCCATGAATAAAAGAGGAACTTGTGGATGGCAAAGTATAGATTTTAACTTTTTTTAGCCTCTTCCTAATCCTCAGTTAAAAATGTATGTTTTGTATATAGCATATTAAAACTACTGCAAGCTAAAAATTGTGAGAAGTTTTAAAAAAGAGTTTCACTAAATTGAACCTTGGTAAAGTCAAACTACAAGCGGATGACAAAAACAAAGAGAGGAACAGATGTTGTTGGTAAATGTTCAAGAGGAAGCATGCAGGAAATTTATATTCAAATACATAATCAATAAATTGCAAATAGTATTTGCCCATTTCCAAACTTCTTTTTTTAACACTGACTGCAATTATCCATAATATTTATAATAATTTTCTGTTCTCAGGAGTTTTGATGGCATTAAATATTATCAGACAGAATTTCTGAAATCCTGAACTAAAATTTGGTGCATGAAAAATAATAGAAAAACAAAAGGAAGAGGAAAAACTCTAAAGAAAATATAGCAATTGCATATGATTGCCAGTAATATTCCAATTAATTTGCTCATATTATTGTGATATTTTGATTAGGTTAAATGAGAAACTATAGAAAAATAGATTAATATTTAATTGATGCCTAAAGACTTTTAGCTTTTTATACATTCTTTATATCTCTGTAGCTTTTAATATATAACTGTATAGCTTTAAATACTTTCTCACACTTTGGAACAGAAGATTACCCTTTCTCGCACTTTGTTCCATCTTCTTAAAATTCTGTTGAGTCTTATTTCAAAAAAGTGATGTCTAACAAGGACATCCTGTTTTGCACTAGCAGTTGAGACACATAAAAAGTATAAGGTGAGCCCTTGCAGAGACTCCAAGGCACAGGCCCAGGCCTCAGCGACCAGGAAAACCAGTTTGCTATTGGATGTACTTGCTGGATATCTAATTAATTAAATTTATAAGAATTGCAATGCACATCCTCATATTTTGTGCAGTTGAGAACTTTGATTAAAGAACTTTTCTTCATGTCACCACCTTTAATATTGTTTGGAAAGTTTGTCTTTTGATTCCAAACAACAAAATCATCAAAGCACTTTCAAATCATTGAATCTAGGAAGAATTATATCAATTCCCAAGCAGATGATGAATAAAATAATTATTTTAATGATTATTTTTCAATTAATAATAAAGGAACCATTTAGGATGGATCCTTTGATATTGCAAAGAAATTTTACAAACTATTCTTTTAATTTACAGGATAGGAAAAAAACATAAGAGAACACATTTAGTCTATGAGAAGGCTTGTCTGAACATATATAGATGTTAAACTACTTTTTCTCAGAGTAATCAATGATATTTTATAATCTTCAAGAAAGGGATTCTGATTTTTGTTTAGGTCAAATAGTCATCAGAAAAAAAAAATACAATTCAGAGTTATTTTGTAACCAAATCCATCAATATAATACTTGAAATTTAAATATTTTACTGCATTACATTACAGTTAAAAATATATATGCAGCATTTTCTTCCAAGAACTCACATAATGTTTAAAATATATATTGTTTAAAATATGATTACCAAGTTGTGCACAAGTTGTCACAACAAATTGAAACCAAGGTATTTGTCCAAAAATTTGCTCAAAAAGAGAGGCCAAAATCTGCTCAACTTCTGCTTTAGAAATATTGAAGACATGCCAAGTCATGTTTAATTTTCCTGTCTTTTGATTCTGAAAAACATTAGTATTTGCCAACAATTCTTCAGTGACTAAGATATGAAAATACTAGCAGCCCACTTAATGTATGAATTATGAAATTAAGAATATTGATAATGCATTAAAATTATATTGATTCCTTTCTCAATTTTCCATTTTTATCATGTGGCATGCTCATTTTGTATTTCTAAAGAATTCTGTAGGTATCACTTTGTCACATGAACTTTACCGTTATGTGATTTTTCAGACATTAAGTTCTAGTGTTCCTTCTTTATACTATATAAACTTGACAGCAATCCTGGCAGGAAATACCTGTTTTCAAATGTAATCACATGTTCTTATAGCTAGTCATTCATGTGACTTTGGTTTAGGCATTATTCACAGGTCTTGATCTGGCCACTCTGAAAGGTAGCACATGACCATTTTATAGCAATTAAAGCCAAACAAAAAAATCGCTGAGCAATGTGTACAACAACGTAACATTTCATATACAAGTAAGAGAATGTACTTATGAACCAATGTGCACCTACGATGAATCTAGTACCTATTGCCTTTTAGAAATTGAGATATTTATTTTTTAAAATCCCTTTGCTTTCCTTTTTTTAATACAGAATCCTCCTTCTATGTTGTTACCTTGGCTCTAGCATTCAGTAAACAATCCAAATATATTATCACAGTTTATTTTTTAAACAGCCGTTATAACACAAATACAACCAAAAGCTTTGGCTTTGTTTTCCAAATAAAATCCCTCTAAATGCTTATCATGTCTTGTAGCGCATATCTAAGGTCTTTCTGCAGGTGATCACGGAAACAAAAAAGGCACCATTTTACCCTCATAAAAGTCTTCTGCTTGCTTTTTGCTTATTCTCTTATACCTTCATTACTTATTTCTTGATTCATTATTGAAGTATTTCATGACTTAATGAATATTTATTATGAGCTGGAAAAATGAATTGTAAATTATGTTCATTTACTTACAATATTTTCACTTCTCAGTATTTTTACATAAAAAGTTGAATGTGTCCTTTACAGCCCTCTTTTCAAAGATATTATTATCAAGAGTATAAATATGCAAGAGCATACCTGGCTGCTTTTTAGTTGCCTTTATGTTTATAGATTCCTATCTGTTGGTAGTCAAACGTTAAAGACAAGCTAGGTGATTAATTTTTCCACTGTGGTAATCACATTGATTTAGTTCATATTCATGACATTTCATATTGTTAACAGTCAATGACCCCAAATTAATATAGGAACAGTTTTGGCAAACCAAAGCACAATCTGACAATGCATTTACAACTATGATTGTGTTCTTACTGTGCTGAGACTGAAATGTCAATTATGTTGGGAATGAGGGAATAGTGCATGTATAGAAAAAAAAATTAACATATATGATTGTACTTGAAAGTTAAACTATTGTTACTGAAAATCAGCACTCTAAACATAGTGCATATGACCACTGAGAACAAATAAAAACTAAACAAGCGTATTTTAGAAATATGAGAGCATAGTAAAAATACAGAACATCCATGAAAAACCGTAAAATGAACCTTAAAGAATTAATGAATCAGCATGCTATCACTTATCTGATGATTTGCAATCATAAATCCCACTAATGGCGGTGACACCTCTATTGCTCAGAAATAAACTTTCTAACTGAGTATCTGGAAGATGAAAAGTGAAATACTAATTTTAGAAATTTTGTTTCAAGGTAAATGGTCTAATCCATTGCAGCCAACAACTGTAGAGTGGCTACACTTGATTTTTGTACATTTCAGTGTGGTTGCTGGTTGAGAGCTGAGATCATGTACTTAGATTTTGTGTGCATTACACATCCATCTGTTCCTCCGTCTGGCAAAGCAAAAAAAAAAAAAAGAAAAAGAAAGAAATTTAAGAAAAAGATGCGTAGGAATGCTTTATAAACTCTTTTCACCAATACACCAGTTGTTAGCTTCCTGCTGGTCGCCCTGGTGCAAGCTTCATTGGGTAATTATTTCAAGCAGGAAACAACCAACCCACATGTTCAAAAGTAATTACTAGTTCAATTAACCATCCAGAAGCAGGTAATTTTTTTTCTTAAGATGCAGAAACAGAAGAATTATAATATTCATGTGTTTTTAATAAAAGCATTTAGAAAGCATCTGTGCAATTTTATACCTGCACTTATTTTTTTAACTGAAACAAAAAATTTCATACTAATGGAAATGGTGTATATAGATAATAAATAATGAAAGGTCACATGAAGTTTCCTAGGTATTTTTTGTGTTAGGTGTATTATTAGGTCTGTTGTTGTTTAACATTTTCACTATCTATTTGAAGATAAGCAGCTATGTACTCAACTGAGGACAACAGCAGGGACATGAGAAGTCAGAGAACAAGCAGGAAATAACAAAATAGACAAAGAAAATAACAGGCTAATGCATCTGGGGAAAAATAAACCAGAATCAGGACAATCCAACTGGGAGGAAATATGAAAGCTGGCACACTGAAAGAGATTTAGGGGTAGCAGTGAACAACAAACATGAAAACAAATCTGAGTCAGAGACAGAAATAAGAAAGATGTACCTTACCAACAGCTTCAGAAATCTACTTTCTTTCTTTGAACAATTAATCCCCAGCAGATACTATGCTTTTCTCCATCTAGTTATTTCTGATTTTTGCACATTACTGTGAAAGATAAAGCTTCATTATTATCATAATATATGTCCCCATAAGGCCTTGTCTTGACTGTTTCATAAAGGTTTCAGTGGTTTAAGCTTCATTTTGTGTGGTCTGCCCCAAATATCAGCAAAATGAACCACCTAATTCACTATAAGGAACAAAGTGATATAAATAGAGAGATGGCTAATAAATCGATTAACCTATCTCTGAAATCTCTTAATTCAGCATGTTCTTACTCCAGAAAAGTGAAAATGCAGTTAAGCTGCAATTATTTTTGCTCAGCTTTAAGAATGCTTTCATATTCTAAGTCTCAGAAAAGCTTTTCTATCTGCTATTTTTTTTATTTTGGCTGCATAAACATAGAGAGACATTGACATGATGTGATATGTGGCACAAAGTGAAAGAAGTTTTGAGAGAATGTCCCTTTTTAAATGAATGTCCTCATTTCAATTATAATTACTATGAAATTACTTAAGCCAGCCCTTTTTTTTGCACTTTAGTCATCAAGCAGTCAACATTTCATAATACATTTCCACACTTTGGTATTTTTTAAGTATTTAACTTCTGTACCATTATATGTAATATATAGATTGTTCTTGTCTTCCTTTACTGCACATGGTAAGAAACAGGTGACCCAATTATGTAATTCTTTTATCATAGAATCAAAGAATAACTAGGTTGGAAGAGACCTCCAAGATCATCAAGTCCAACCCACACCCTAACACCTCAACTAGACCATAGCACCAAGTGCCATATCCAGTCTTTTATAAAATCCATCCAGGGATGGTGACTCCACCACCTTCCCAGGCAAAACATTCCAATACTTTATTATCCTTTCCATGAAAAACTTTTTCCTAATAGCTAACCTGTATCTCCCTTGGGGCAGCCTGAGACTGTGCCCTCTGTCAGTGGTGCCTGGAGAAAGAGACCAACCCCATCTGACTACAAACACCTTTCAGGGAGTTGTACAGAGTGATGAGGTCACCCCTGAGTCTCCTTTCCTCCAGGCGGAACAACCCAGCTCCCTCAGCCTTTCCTTACAGGGTTTGTGTTCCAAGCCCCTCACCAGCCTTATTGCCTCCCTGGACACGCTCAAGCATCTCAGCGTCCTTCCTGATTCCAACCTAATTTATGGTACATCAATATTGAATTAATCTCTTCTATGTGCTCTATCAGGTAAACAGATACAACAGCTGATGCTCATAAAACCAAACACTGTCCCATAAATTATTTTTTAAATTTGACAAAAAACATAGCTCCAGGACATAAGTTCAATGAGATTTGCTCTATGGCATTAGATGGTAATTTCCTCATGAATCTACCAGTAAGAGAGAAAACTAGGAATTGTCTGAATAATGGATCTAGTGCAAGCTGCCAGTCATCCTATATATTCTAAACCCTTCAAATGCAAGTAACCTCTCATCCAAAAGCTAATTAGATTTACAAGCATGTAACCAAATTGGTAAATCACATCTCTCCATAAATGAAGAGAGATAGCTTACAACAAACTAAAATTAACTTCTGAGACATTTATAAGACTTGATTCCCACCTATCTGTTGAGAACAAAGAATTTTATAGATAATTGTACTAATGCTTCCCTGAGCTGAATGAGTATCAGAAATCTTAACATAGATATGCCTGTATATTGGCTGCAATGTAGTGTTAGAAAACAAAGCAACTTCCAGTATTGCAATAAAACTAATTTAACTACTAGATGAAGTTTGGCTGTTGGACAGCACAGTTCCATGTCAGACAGTCCTGTGAGAAAAAATGGAATTTCAGCTCTATTGTTAAAAAACTTTAACCAGAAGAGAAGAGGTGAAGGTGATAATTTCTTCTCAATTTGCAATAAATTCCATGATGAAATGAGATTGTCATTATTATTTAATTAGGATTTTTAACTCTGATATAAAATTGACTTCAGAGTAATATTCATCCTGAACCTAAAAAAACCCCAGTAATTCATTGATATACCTTTCTTGCATTCTAAACCTTTCTACAATATGTATGCATGTGTTTATAAAAGACATAATCTTACTTATATATTCATTTCCTTATTTTCCACATATTTCTTATTCTGAAAAAAAAACAAAAAACAGGGGGTTGAAGAAGGCATCAAATAAAAACAAATTTCAAAGCATAAGTACAGAAATATATTTCACCATCTTTTTACAAGAAAATTTATCAACCCTTGTTACTATACATGCTTTGTTGGGATGTGAGAATATTTAAGAAGGTATGAAAGACTAACTGCATTTAAAACACCATTTATCCTTGACACCACTAGCAAGACAGCTTGACTGAGATCATGTTTTTTCTCCACTTCACAAATAATTTATGAATTATATGTAGTTGTACTACTTTGTGCCTACCTTACAGACAAAAATGATGTTGTTTCTCACAGGTTTACAGTTATTCTGTACATTGCAATGTGCACAGTTTCTGTTCCAAAGGACAAGAAACCTCAAAAATATACCATGGCTTTCCAATAATCTCTCCACGAAAAATTGCCTGACTGCTCATAGAAGTGCAGCAGTCTACAAATGTGATGGCTATGAGGTTCTGCAGGAGCAGCTCAGCTGGACCAGAGTACATTGGTTGGAAAAACTGTGCATTAGATTTCTTCAGATCATATGGAATGCTTCAAATTAACAACCAGGGAGGATACTGCAGGCAATTCTTCCAAAGTTGAGTCGAATTTTAAAAGTTTCCATAGTCCTGGGTGCCATATAAGAGAACATGTTGGTGCCTGCAGCTAAGGAGTCAGTCCTACTCTTGGCTTGATCTTTGCTAACCGTTTGGAATGTAATTTTCACTTCAAGAGTATTGCAGCATGGCCAGACTTCCCAGACAATCTGTGAAACCTCCACCTCTGGCATTTTTCAATAGTCATGTACATGAAACACCAGCTGACCTGCCACTGCCCCCACTTCAGGATGTAGTCGGAAATAGGAGACCCTCTAGATGTCCCTTCCAAACTTTTATGGGATTCCATAGCTCTTAATTACCTGCTTTCAGGGAGTCACCAATGTAAGTGTGATACTCTAAAAAGATTGAAGTATATGAACCATGATTTTCTCTTTTCCTTTTAAATTGAAAGAAAAAGGAAAAAAAGTAGAACTAAGGGTTTTTCAAAAAATAATAGATAAGTACTGATTGTTTTTTACTGAACTGATGTTTTTTATTGAACTAGCTTTATGAAAGTCCAAAACACTGTAGAAGACAATTCTGAAACATAAACAAAAAATAAAGCATTGAATCAGCACTTTTTTTTTGTAAACACAGTACAGTACAGATAGCCCTTTCATTAGCTATAGCAGTGTTTTCTAGCTTATTACACTGAAAGAGATATGTATTTTAATAGTACTTTGTCTTTTTCACAACAGAATAGTAGGATTTAGAAAGAATCATACTTCTTCTGCTTATAAAGATGTTTTTCTAAACACAGATATATGCAGTATCTCCCATGCTAGACAGATGAAAACATTGAAGCTACAGTTCAAAAAAATCTCTGAGCCGTATGAAAGGATTATTGACTTTATTACCCTAAACTCTTGGACATACTCATCTTGAACTCACATTGGCTGAAGCATACTCAATTCTGGAACAAACAGGTGAAGATTCCATGCCTGCCATAGTTCTAACTGTGTGATCCATCCACTCTTTACATTATGAAAAGAAAAAATATACTTTGACAGCAAAGGTAATAGCTACAAATCTAATTTTATTCTAGATTAAAAGAGTAGCCTTAAGGGCAGCTAATTCCTCACACTCTCATACTCAAAACAAATAAATGATTACCAAATTTTATGAAGAATTATCTGCATCTAGATGACAGTCTTAACAGCATTATGTCAATTAAGGCCTTCAGCAACTTTTTGAAAAACATCTGTCATATATATGATTAAAAAAGAACATCAAAAAAGCGTTTCCCCCCACCTTGATTTTCTGCTTTTGTAAATTGATGGATCTATCTGGGTACATCAGGATTTCACTGTACATTTAGCAGAAACTGCTCTAGATGAACCTGAAAGTTTTGCATCATGTATGAATTTTGCATCATGTATGAATTTCATTTATAATGTGCAAGTTTAGGAAATAATTACCTCTAGCCTAATCTGTCATACAGCAATTTTGTTTTCTACAATGTATTCATTTAATTTTATCCAATTAACTAGATTTAATATGAAATTTAAACTAGGACAGTAGCATTCAAATGTGATCTACTGAACTGATTAACTGTTTCTAATTTAAAATTCTGCCAAAGTTATACTAGCAATGTGTTCTTTGTTTTTAATTATTCTACAGTAATTGAGTGAAGAAACACCTCCTCATTTATAATTCTGATGGGGCAGTATTTATTGGGTTTGCATGGCAGGTTTTTGCTAACAGGTAGGCTACAGGGGCAGTTTTGGTGAGAAGTTGCCCGAAGCTTCCCCTGTGTCTGATGGAGTGAATGCCAGATGCCTCAGACTCACCACTGGCCAAGGCTGAGCCCATCAGTGATGGTGTTAATGCTGTGCTGAGAGGAGCTACCCTGGAGCAGGTTTGCTGCCAGGATTTTTGATCCTGCAAGGTCTCTGCACTGGGAGAGATCCTGCTCAGGGGTCCTTCTCAAGGTCCTTCTCAAGGACTGCAGCCTCCAGAAGGAACCCACGTGGGACCAGGGGAAGAGTTTGAGGAGTCCTCACCCAGAGGAGGAAAGAGCAGCAGAAATGGCATGTGATGAACTGACCATAGCCCTCATTCCCCATGTCCCTGCATGGATGATGAGAAGGAGGGAAAGAATTTGTGAGTAGAGTTAAGCCCAGGAAGTAGGGAGCCATGGGGGAAAGGTGTTTTTAAGATTTGGTTTTATTTCTCATTACCTTACTTGATTTGATTTGATTTAATTAGTAGTAAATTAAACTAATTTCTCCAAGTCTGTTTTATTTGATGATGATTGCTGAGTGATATCTCCTTGCTCTTTTTTCAGTCCACAAGCATTTAGCTCTGTTTTCTATCACCTGTCCAGCTGAGGAGGGCAGTAATAGAGCAGCTTTGGTAGGCACCTGATTCTCAGCCAGCATCAAACCACCACAGGCAGTATATAAAATCAGTATGTTATTTAAAGTGAGTGTAGAAGAAAATTGCTAACATATGGCAAATTAATACAGTTTGATACAATACTGGTAATAAGGTTATAGATTTTTACATAAGGGTTTTACAAAGAATAAAAATATTTTTAATATGTTGTTTAAATTTACTGTATCTTTTGAATGTTGCAATGACACAACAATGACTTTAAAAATCATTTTATTCAAAATTGTCATGGCATTGCAGACTTAACATTGTCACATATTATTGTAACTTGTCTTTTGATGTAGGCATATCCCTTTCTTAAGAAAAAAAAAATAGTCATATGGAGTTTTATCCAGAATAATTAAAATTCATAAAATGACAAGCTAGTAAATTTAATGTGTTATGATCGAATTAACATTTGGCATGCGCTAGTAAGGTTTATAAATAGTACTTGGTGAATTAGAAGGAAAATAAGGTAATTAATTCACAGATATCAATATATTTTTTATGATAAACAAAGGTTTGTGTTTGACTGACTGTGAGGTTGAAACCCACAGTTTTGTGACAGCAAAACTTACCATTTTATGATCATGTTTCACCATCAAATTAGAGGGAGAAAAAAAACAAACACCCAATTTACACCCTGCTGAGGTTAATGATTACCTAACAAGAAACAGTCATAGCTAAAAATAAAATTCTTCTGCCTTTTCAAAGCTATGCTATTTTAAAAGATTAATTTTCAAGAAAAAATATTCAACAAGGACAAATACATGCAGCTGTGCTTGTTAGTTTATATTGTCACTTTTTGAGCAAACTTCTCAACAGGTAGTCCCTTCTCCCAGAGATCATTATCAGCATTGTTAGTGCTTTTAGAGTAAGGCTAAAATAATCCTTAACCTTAAAAAAAAATTAATGAACATACTTGTACCAAAACCTAGAAAATGTGCCATTCTTGTATGTTGCTATCCATCTGTTTACAAGATACCTAGGGGTTTCAATATATTCACTGTATTCTTGTGAGTAATGGTAGAGCATATGACTTTCAAATGATTTATTAGGAATCCATAGAGATGGGAAAAACAAAGGATGCAATTAGAGGTGGCAACTATTGATTCAAAGTCCTGATATAGTTCACTTAAAGAAAGGAAATGATAAATGACATGATTTTATCATTGGACGGAATGTCAAAAAAAATTGTTGTTTCTCATATGTCTCTAGTGTGAACTTCTCTGGAGAAAATCAGTATTAATTTTGATGCTTGAAAAAGAGGGAAAATAATGTTATTAGTGTTTCATAAGAGAGATGTGGAATGGTTACTTGAGTTGGGAAAAGAAAAGAAAGTGAAGGCATAGGTAAAAAATCCATCTGATTCCATGACCTTCCCTCTAATGGCCCCTTAAAAAGTAGTTTAAAGAAACAATAGTGCCAAAAGACTCTATTTTGCAAAGTTATAACTAAATATTAATTTTTTTCCCTATTTCACTAAGAAACATTTCCAGGAATACAGATCTTAATAATTTATTTTTGTTGCCAAAATAAGAACTCAGGGGGCTACATTAATTTCTGGCATAGCACTGATGAATTTAGTGAAATTACACAAGGGGTGGTGTTAAATCATAATGTTTGATAGACTTCAAATTCCACCAAAAGTTTCTCCCAAACCTCATTATATTAAATATATATTGGAAAAAAACACCACAAAACAAACAAAAAAACTGAAAACTCCAAAACAAACAAAAAACCACCCACGAATCAACCTAAAAAAAAAAAAAAAGTAATTAGGAAATTACGCAGCACTTAGGGTTTTGGGCTATATCAAAGAAAAAAAAACTTTATAAAATATGAAGTATATAAAATACCCAATCCTGCTTTATAAATAGCAATAGAAAAATGGCAAATGAAAAGAAAATTATGTTTTAGAGGTAACTTAAATAGAAGCCTGGGTACAGAGATCCTTGCCTCTACACCACTTTTCCCTAGACCACTTTTCTAGCTTGCAACAGCCTGGCAGCTAAGCAATGAAAACAGTTTAGTGGGCTAAAAATACATTGAAGAGGTAAACTGTGAACTATTTCCGCATAAGTGAATCATCTCCAGATGAAGTGATGGTCAAAATATTTCTCCATGTCTAGCTTATTAATATCTTCTGATTTTTTTTTTNAGATAATAAAATAATCTTTTCTGCTTGATGAGAAACAACACCAGAGCTTAGCAAAATCTGGTTCTAGTGCCACAAACCAGGCACTTGCACTTCCTGGAAATGACAAGGACAATCCTTGAAACTGCACAGTTTGCAAACCCCACAAAACAATACAGAAATATTTTAGTCAACAATTACATGGAATTAAATTTTTTTTTACTGGATCAGAAGTGCACTGGTAAGTTTGGATTTGTATTTGCAGCTCAGCAGAGGAAACAGTTCTTCCATACTTTGTGATTCTTTACAGATTGTATAACTACTTTTTTTTTTTTTTCTCTCCTGATTTTGATTCTGCAGGCAATGTAACCTGACAGTAAAATCAATGTAACACAGCATAATGATTTAAAAAGGAGTTCCTAGTGGCACTACAGGAGCTAATGGAGAATGTAAAAGACTTAATTTTTGCTTTATAGTAATACTTTATTAATATAAAAAAGGGTTTTATTAATACTTTTAGTAAAATATCAGTTTTTCTGTTACCCAGTTATCAAATAGACATAATAATATGTTCTGCATCTTTAGAGAAATATGTGCTACCACCCTAAGCAAAAATACCTTACATAGATTTGGATTGTTTGGTTTGTTTGGGGTCTTTTTGGTTTTGATTTTGGTTTTTTTGTTTGTTTATTTTATTTTGTTTTATTTTGTTGGGGGGGGTTATGGTTTTTGGGGGTTTTTTAGGTTTTGTGGGGTTTTTTTACAGACACTGCTGTTAAGCAAATAGTATGAGAATCTTGATATTTCCATCTGGGATAAACTTTCATCCTCCTTTCATCAGCATTCAGAAAAAGTCAGAAGCTTTGGGTTTAATCTGCTTAATTACAGCCTTTAAGAAATGCACCAAATTTTTTTACTCAAGGTTTTTTTTTGTTTTGTTTTGTTTTGTTTTTACTCTGCTAAAACAGCCTCATGGCCTTTCTGTCTAAATTTGAGGCTTCAAGTGTCCATAAAGTACAGTGACCACCAGAGCATATGAGAGAAATTTATATATTACTTCAAGTATACCATGATCAAACACATTATTTTCTTTTAATTAATTCATAAACTACCTCTTTCCCTACTTACAGGGACCAGAAAAACATCATAGGCTTTTTACTCAGCAAGACACTTGTATGGTACTCCAGCAGGCCCTAGAAAGAGACCATGTCAGAATGCAGTGTTCATTGTGCTTCCCAGAAAAAAAAAAAATTCAATGCAATCTAGTCCATGATTTGAAGTGTATGTAAGTAGTAATTTTCGGAGCATATGTGGGAAATGCTTACAGCACAGTGAAATGTAATGTTCTGACCTTGCATTTACCAAATTTAAAGCTCTCATAGTGCTTTCAGGGGAAGTCTTCAGCAGCAGAAGAAAGAAATGTAAATATTTCAAAAGGAACAAGTTGCTATACTGAAACCCTGAAAAATATTTCCTCCTTGTTACTTAACAGTAGTACTTAGTACTTAACTAGGAAGAGTTTTCAATGTGTTTTGCCTCTAAAAGTTAGGGTTTTTTAAAAGTACTAGTTTATATCTTAAAATAATTAATAATATATACCATGTGACATAATCATATATTTATGACATCAGTTATCCTGCTCAGTGTGATTTACAATATCAGATTTTAGAGCAGTTGGTAAGCTAAAAACGGCAAACCCAGTAAGCCAAAACCTATAAGCAGCACACGCTATAAGCCAAAACTTTATTGTCAGAATAACTGAAACCCAGTCTAATAATCATTAGTCCAGATATAATTGCAACAGGAAAAGAAAGAATAGTGATGGAGTTAAAATTTATACACACCCTTTTTTAAGTTTCTACTCTTTCTTTCTGCTAGGTATCAGTACTGTTCTGTGCCAAACCCTGGGTCTCCTCAATAGCCCTGATATAATATGAGGCTTGTATGTCTGCACTACATCACTCTATTAGAGTGGTAAATACCTTATTCTTCCTACAGCAACCACTCATTATTGTTACCTGCAAAACACTAACTGTAGGCACTGCTAGCTCAATAAAACTGTGTATGGCTGTAACATAAACAGCTAAAAAGTAAAAGAAGTTAGCCTTAGGCATCTGGTCAATTAAAGAAATTGCTGTCACAGCTAAAGCAAGGAAAACAAAGCTGCAGGCAGGTCAAAAAAAGTTCACAATGAGCAAGAATGACAAACCCAGCCCTGAAGTCTTGCAAACTCAGTGGAAACCTCATGACCCATATCAAGCCATAGCAGCACTGCATAACAGAGTTAAGTGGTTATGCATTTGTAAGGCCCCAAACTGACTACCAGCTGAAATGCTGCAGTCGTTCCTCACAGAACTCTGGAAAATTTGGTGAGGGCTTAAGATCTAAAAATAGGAATTTCACAATAGCAAAATTTCTGCTGAATTTTCAATACATAATGTGATCTAAATGTAACTTTTCCCTCTTTCTTCACGTCCTTATTCTGTTTATTATTAATTCATTATAAATAATACTTTTAATGACTAATTTAAAAATGGGGTTTTTATGTCCCACTATGTTAGGAACATGTAGTTTAATATGTCATCCTTTTTTCCACCGTATCAAAACCCTTCTCTGTACTCTTAAAACCTAGAATAAAAAGAAAATAATTGAAACCTACCATTTTACTGTCTAAAAACACTTCTATTATAATCTCCCACAAAACCTAATAAATTTTACTTTGGTCACCTTCCTCTCTTGCGCTCTGTCTTGTGATTATCAGCTCTATCTCTAGCTAGACTTTGTTTCAGAAATACAAGGTAAGCAAAAGGAAATAACTGCTGTTAAATTGAATTTACTTTTTAATTTCAAAATACACAAGGTAATCTAAATATATGCTTTTTTTTTTTTTTGCTCAAGGATAAAAAGCAAAAAAACCATCTTGGAACACAGATATTAGCCTGGAGTCCTTGCAGTTCAGTTTTCAAAGTTATTAGACTCTGCCTGAATTAAGGGGCAAACAAGACCCTATGCCAAAGTCAATAGTATGGATTTTATTTAATAATGAATATGAGAGAGAGAGAGAGGAAGAGAAAAAAAAATAGAAAAGAGGTGCGAGAACAGAAAGAGTGACAGAAAGTGAAACTCTGATGATTCTCTCCAGCTGCTCTCCTTGGTGGTGAGGGTCACCCCAAAAAATCATAGAATCCACTGGATTAATATATGCTCAGGCCAGGTGAGAATGCCCAGGTACTTCCCCAGGCCAGGGGGAGTCTGACAGTCTCCTGTCTCCTGCAGCAGTCTCTGGATCTGTTACAGTATTTCAGGGGGTCTTTGATGGATTATGACACTTCCTCAGCTGCCTCCCACGTGAATGTCCCCTGGATGTGGCCTGTGGGTTGGGGGTTCCACAGCTGTGAAGGAGGATGGGGATGGGGATGGGCGTTACACCACACACCCGAAACTTCCTCCACCCCTCTTGCTTGAGAAGTCTGTGCAAATCTTGCCTCTGAGAGCTGTGGTCTCTACCCACCCAAACCAAGCCAGGGATGATTTTCTGCTGCATTTGGCTTTCTTATGGATGCATTCTTTTCCTTCAGCCTTGTTTACTTCTCCCTAGACCTAGGATGATGGAACAATAGTGTACTGAAGTGGCTTAACTCACAGTCCAAAGTTCCAGTCAGGCATCTTCAAGAGGGAGTGGGCTTCTTTGGTTGCAGCTTCTTCATATAGCTTTTTCTATAACAGGCAAAACTCCTTCATAGGAATGTTTAAGGCATGAAACATTTCAGTCTCTGATACCTAGGAATATACCTTAATACTGAATCTTGCTATATCCCAGGTGTGTGTTGCCTCTTTCACCTATAAAATACTGACAGACTTCTGTCATGCAGAAATTACACTAAAAATTAAACATGGCAAAATTTATACTGCATATTTGTATAGAGAAAATCTAGTGAGGAGAAAGAAACATGAAAATTCAAGCACCCAGAAATTGCAGGCTAGGAATTTAAAATTATTTTTGTGCTAATATTGAATAAAAGTTTGGGAGAAAAGAGATCCTTCTCATTTATAAAACAATCTAGCAAAATGTCCTAGGTGCTAAAGAGGAGTAGAGGTCTCAAAGCACATTATGAAAATACAATATTTATAGCTCTTCAGTAGTACTAGCATTAACTTCCTATTTTGGATGCTTGCAGATTTTCTTTCAACACAGTGGCAAAACTGGATGGGATTACCTACAGGGGGCTGAGGTAGGTAATACCATGACATCTTCACCTTTCTCATAGAAAATCCCCCTCAAGTCAGAAAGATTTTCTATCATGAACACTCATTTCAGACTATATAAATTTTCTAAAGAATGCAAGTTCAGAACAGCACCAATTCAGAACAGGATCTGTAATACTGCTGTGCCGTTTAAATTAAGCATTCAATTTATAGAGGATATCATGGCAGTATAATAGGATTTCCTATAAAAGGACATCATTACAGATTATAAACTGGTATTTTAAATAATTGACTGCCTTTTTAGTAGTCTACAAGTAATTAATAAAACATAGTTTAATTAATGCAGTTCAGTGTTAGCAATTTGCGTGTTTGCATTAAGGAATCATCTAAGATAATATATTAATGGCCCAAATTATCGTCCCAGGAGTGTATGCAGTTATGTTGGCATAAACCTGGAAGACCTTGATTGACCTGTCAATTTAACTACTAACACTTGCTGAAGTATATTATACTCAGTTATAATTTTTGTTAATGTTTTCCTATGTCTATTAAGAGAATACCTATTCCCTTAGAAAATTCCCACAGGAATTCTTAATTCCTCCTTTTAGCTCTCTTTCACATAAATTCAAATATTGTCCACAGAGTTATTGAATGACTGGGGGCAGAGGCCACAATTGTATATGAATTGCGAAGAGTACAGTTACTCCACTGAAAATACGACTTTTCTCCATTAAAAACAAAACAAAACAAAACAAAACAAACAAAAAAAAAAGTAATCTTTTTTCATATAAACTCCTATTTTCTGAGTCTTTTTGCAAAGTCCATGCATTATTTTCTCCACTCTGATGGGTTTGGGAAATAGCAAGAGAGCTCTTACTAGAATGCTCAGCCTCATTTTTAAAAGGATTATCATGAATTACAGTGAAAGAGAAAGAGCATCTTTACCTCTACAGATAAAAGTTTCTTTATCCCATGTTTTTTTTTTTCTGAAAGATACAAGTAGTAAATATTCATTCCTCTGTCTCACTCAGCATATGTTTTTCATAACACTTTGCAAGCATCATACAACTAGTCCTTCATCTCAACTGATTGTAAACTAAACAGCTTTTTAAACTAAATATAACACAACAGAATTTGAAAAAGGCATTAGTTCCACAGCATAATCTAGAGCCCATCTAACCAGTAGCTTCATAAACAAAACCCTTAGTTGTATTGATCTGAAACTTAGAAGAGGGGAAAATAAAAGTGGATGTATCTGAGATTTCTGGTAAAAAAATGAACAGAAGGGCTGGCTAACTATTGGAGAAGTAGTATTTGTGTGCATACAACCTAGACCCTTCCAAAAGTAGACTTGTAGCCTTTTCCAGCCTGGACTAACAGAGGAGGAACAGAACACTAGACCATACTGAAAATCAACTTGTATTCTCTGGAAATGGGATCACTTATTCTTTTGAGTTTAGTAATATCTGCAGTACAAACTCTTCCACATTACAAAGAGATTCTTAAACGTTGGTCAGCTTGACTTCCTGTTAAATTTCTATGTACAGTAATTTCACGATTATAAGCCCCACCATTTTGACTAAAATTATGGTCCAAACCTGGAAGTGCAGTTTATAATCAGGTGCGGCTTATATATGGACAAAGAATGAAAAGTTGCTGTTTTAGTTTAGGGGACAGGTGTCTGCTGAGAAAGGCAGAAGCCCCTCTTTGAAATGGAGAATGTAAATCCCCTCCCTCCAAATTATTATAATTTTGAAATCAAGGGGCTTTCAGG
>PYHW01010620.1:7747124-7760302 GCA_013186435.1 Turdus rufiventris | reverse complement strand
CTGGAGGAAGGATGGGTTGTGAAAAGATAAAGAACAATGCCCCACCTGGTTTCAATGGATGGCCCACTAGCAGAATATCTGCTGTGGAGATAAGGATCACTGCCCCCACCCTCAACAGATGTTGATAGCATAGTTACCTTTTATCACACTCTGTATTGTAACCCAAGACAGTTGCCGACACTGGGACACGTAGCTTATAATCAAGAGCGGCTTATAATCATGAAATTACTGTATCTTGAATTTAACAATCTGGAGAATAAATTAAAACTTAAAAAAATTCAGAGTATGAAAAATATTTTGACCAAATCTCCTTCTCAGAATAAATTAAAATATTTTAATCATCTTTTTTTTTGTTCTGTGCTTTTTATTTTTTTTCCAGTTATGCTTGTGATAAAAAAAGAGAAAAGAAAAGATCAAAGGAAAATCATCTGAGCATTGTTTATTTTCTTTTTTTGAGATAATTTTCAAAAATAATGAAATTAAATTTAAAAACGAAGTAACATACAAGAACAACACAATGCAAAATTAAAATAATTAAATATAATATAAACATTTTAATGATTCTAAAAAAAATCCTAAATTGGCTTTTTAAAGTGTTTGCTTCTGCTACAAGTAAATTATTTTACTTAAGGGAAAAAAAAAAAAGCAAAACAAACAAACAAACAAACANAAAAAAAAAAAAAAAAAAAAAGAACCAAAGGAAAGTAATTTATTTATCCTGAAATAAATATTTTAGAACATCATGAAAACAGTGAACTGAGTTGCACAAAACACAGTAATGACAGTAATGTAAATCTGTCTTTAGGAGAGGTACTGTTCTCATTGAAACAGAAGAGGTACAGGAAGTACTCCTTCCCCATTCTATTGGAGAATTATCTTCACTATCAATTAATTTTTTAACTTTGTATTTAAATTTGTCTGACTTCATCTTTCTCCAGCTTTCTTCGTTATGCCCTTTTCTGTTATATTAATTAATCTTATATTTTGAGCCTATGAAAATGGATTATAGGTTATTAACAAATCACCTCTTCATTTTGACAAGATAAATAAATGTGGTCCTTTCAGTCTCTCCAAATCCAAGAAACTAATGCCCATATTCCTCCTTATTTATCTTATTCATTGATTAATGGCAATAATCGTAAATTTATTCCAATGCTTGCCTGATCTATACTCTAAATGTATAGCAAACCAATATATGCCAAATATTTTTGTATAAACATTTAGGGATGAGATCAGATTATTGTCTTCCTAGTGTCACCCCACATTTTTACATCCAGGGATTGCATTAGGCTGTATCTATGTGATGTGACACACAAAGTGCCACAGACAAAATTTTGGATGTCCTTGCTGCCCCCTCATGTTTATGTATGCTGTCTCCCTCTCTGAAAGTAGAGGAAGACACTATTTCTCTACATGGGTCATAGTTTTGCATTCCGCTGCTTTAGAATTAAACTTGGTTTTGTTTGCTTTTTTTGATCAAAATATTGTTGCATGGGATGGCCATTGACATTTTTGTGAATAGCTTGTCCCAAATAAGGTCTTGGCCAACAGGTAGTCACAACCCAAAATTACCAAGCTTAAAAATTTCATAAACTGCTTCTCAGCCAATACTCCTCAGATTCTGAGCACAGTGTTTATCCCTGAAATGCCATGTTTGATAACCCAATGGAATTTCAGATGAATACTTACACATACTTCTATTCATAGGAAGCTTTCAATTAATAATGCAAATGCCCTTCTGAAGGTTGCTTACTGACATAATTTGCTGACATTTAAAATTACAAGCCTAACGCAGAATTGCCACTTTTTTCCCACAAAAAGGTTCCAATTAGGAAATGCAGTAGGAGGGAGAATGGATCTCAGTAGGGAGAGATAATATGTGCTGCAATGTCTCGGAACAATGGAGTTCAATCTCAATAGGAAGTCTTTACTTAGAATATCCTCTCATTTGTGTGGCTGTCTGAAGATTGTTATTTAAATGTTTCCCTACAAAGAAAAATAAATAAAAAACATACTTGATTGGGCCAAAATCTACTTACTCTATTCACACACGAAGACTTATTCCTTTGGAAGTCAATCAGACTTCTCAGATGTGAATGTCACATGCAATATAGTCCATAATTAATTTATTTATTTTTCTATGATCATCTTAGTTTGCAAAGAAATATATTTTGAGTTTAAGAATGGATTAAAATTCAGTGTTGTGGCATATGCTGCTGTAGATGTAGAAGCTCCATGGAAGTCAAGGTCTTTTCTGGATTAATCAGGACAGTTACAGACTGATAAAACTGGCCTCTCATTTCCAAAAAACATGTGTTAGAAAATAGAAAGCACCTATTGTATAAATAGTGGACAAAATAAACAGAGCAATGGAGTAGATTTAAACAGTAAATTGGCACTATATGAGAATCTCTCTTTCATCAATTAGAACATAGAAAAGTTTAAAAATGTTTAAATAATTTTATTATTTTTGTTGAAATTCTAATTCTTATTTTATGAAGCAACAATTCAGCTAGGTGATGCAATATTAACTTGAAATTATTAGCACAAAAGAGAATTTTCCTATTACTTAAAGCTTTATTTATCTCCAAACCCCACTATATAGCCTCTGTAATATTAATTTTTAGATTAGTCTGAAAGGAGAGACAAAAAATACACATTGTTGGGAACTGTGACCCATTTTTTTATTAAATAATATTTATTTTAAAATATTTTAAATTGTTTTCAAATATAATAGTTCACCTGTTTAAATATAACTTCAGTAGGCCTTTCCACATTTTGTGTTCAGAATTTTTTCCTCATTTCCTCTTTCCAGTGAGAAATAAAACCACATGTTGAGGATATTTTCTGATGGTGTTTTGGTATGTTTCTGGGATTTTTCTCCATTATTTTGGTCCATTCTTCAGGACAGAAATGTTCTCTCCCTCAAAGAGAGTTGGGGGAAGATAAGTGTTTTTAAAGTTGATTCTAATTTCTAATATTTTTTTCTTTTATTTCTATTAATAAAGCCTTCCCTATACCCCTTAAAGTTCTGAGCCCACTTTTGCTCTTCTCCTAATCCTTATCTCATCGGAAAAAATGAGTAAATAATTTTTGTGAGTGTACTGGCATATGGCCAGCTCTGAACCCACTGCACTAATAGGCACATTGGCCAGGGAACTTGGGATTGGCCACCAAAACCACTACATTTGCCTATTTCTTCAGAAGAAAAAAAGATGAAGCCACAAGGAAGGTTAGGCATGAGACCAAATAAGAATGGGACCAAAACCTCACAACTGTTTGGCTGAAGAAATACTTTCTGAACTTACGTAAATGGAATATAATTGGGCAGGCAATGCAATACTTTAGAAGTTTTATGTGATTTTGGCTGACAGATGTAAAGCCCTGAACTTGCCTGGCAAGTCTCTCGAAAGGGGCTTAGGTACTCTGATTCCCTGAGGTGGGCACAAGGGAGAATATGGCAAAGTTCTCAGGACGTTAAAAAAACTTTTTCGTTAGAAAGCATTAAAGGATAAGGCACTTGGCAAATTTTAAAGCAACATTCAATCAAGTAAAGAATTTTAAAAAATATTAGCTTAGCAAATTCTAACCCACCAACAGTAATTTGCCCAGATTCTGAGAAAGATGGGGCGACAGGAAGAAGGGGAGGGCAGACAGGTGGAGAAAGACATAAGTTATCAGTTGCTTGAATTCCAGCACAATTTCAGTTACCATATAATCCATGTGGTCTGTGACCCTCCCTTCAAGGTATGCTCCTGGCTATAGCCACTCTGGGGCTGGGCCAAAGTCTTCAGTGGAGTGGAGTGTGAAGCAGTGTACCATTCCACTCATGCAGGACTTGCCCTGCCTTCCTGCACAGACACACACACACACTTTTGTTGGTTTGAGCCAGTAAACATTTTCTCCAGTCTTTAACAATGATCTTTAAAATTAGGAATTAGTTTTATGAGCTTTTTAGGGAAGAAGTGTGGTTATGACCCTTTTGAATGAGTATATAGAGTTCATTGAATCTGTTTTACCTGAAATTTACAAACAGGTAAGATCCTGCAGGAACTTATTTAAAAGCTCAATGAGTGATTATTCTTTTTAAAGAGTTGGGCAGTGATAATTATATCTGTGATCATTAAATCTTTTAAATCTTAAAGACAACCATGCACACACCAGACTAGAAGTTTACATGACCCATAATATTATGTTAGCCAGAGGGTAATGTGTAGGAAAAAGTAAAAAAGGACAAGCATGTAATGATATTTCCCCAGAATATTTTCTCAGCCTACCACAATTCACATTTTGGTGATTCCGAACAAATCATTGCTGTTTTTTTAATCTTGGTATATTCATCTTTCATGATTTTAAACTGTGTAGATGGCTAGTATGCAGATTGAACAGTTTTGCAATTTCAATCACATTTTGTCTGAAGAACTCCCTACTGTTATTTACAGTAATGTCACAATAATAAGCCGCACCATTTTGACTAAAATTTTGATCCGAACCAGGAAGTCCGGTTTATAATCAGGTGCGGCTTATATACGGACAAAGAACATAAAGTTACTCTTTTGGTTGGGAGGTCACGTGTCTGCTGAGAAAGGCAGGAGCTTCTCTTTGAAATGAAGAATGTAAATCCCCTCCCTTCAAATTATTAGAATTTTGAAATCAAGGGGCTTTCAGGGAAAGATATGGGAATTAGGAGTAACAGTTCTTTACTAGGGAAATTAAAATAGAAATACAGTACTACAAAGAAACAAACCCCAAACCCGGACAAAGTCAGAGTACAACCTGACACCCCATTAGTCAGTCAAGGTGTTGGTAGCAGTCCCATTAAATGATGGCTGCATCCTCCTGCAGTGACAGATGTGATTCAGTTGGAGCAGTGGCCTTGTAGAAGGTGCAGTTTCCCTCTGGAGGTCCAGTGGTGATGTGGAGAAATCCGGTTTTCCTCTGGAGTCCAGTGGAGAAAGGGCTACCTTAGTGTCCCAAAACCTCTGTTTTTATCTGGGTAAGAAATGTTGGGCTCTTCCCCCTGGCTGGAGCAACTTCCACTGGGATGCAGTAATTTTATCAGTCACACAGTGGGACTCAATGGGCCATTAGCAGAGAATGACTCACTGGAGGAAGGATGGGTTGTGAAAAGATAAAGAACAATGCCCTACTGGTTTCAATGGATGGCTCATTAGTAGAATATCTTCCGTGGAGATAAGGATCACTGCCCCCACCCTCAACAGATGTTGATAGCATAGATACCTTTTATCACACTCGGTAGTGTAACATGGGGCTTATACTGGAGATTTTTCTTTGAGGTATGATTGAAACTGTTATGGTACGTTATTAATAAACTATTTATTTTAAATATATTATAAATCCATTTAAAGCTTTGAATTGCATATCATTCTTTTGTTGTGAAGCAAGCATGTAATATTTATTTACTTTTCTAACATTTGCTGCTCTTTTTCTGTATTTTAATGAATCTCAAAACAACCCAGGTTAAAATTTAGATAAATAAAATCACGATAGTATATTGCCTCTTTTTAACACTAAATTTCTTACTTTAAAGTCATAAATAATTGAATATATTTATACACTGGATATGCGTACTTATATTGACAGTTCTACATTAAAATTTTTCATTAAGATTATTAAATAATGTTAATAGATTTTCCAAATACAAAACTAATTTCTTCTCACTACAGTTATTTTCAGATGTAAATGTTTAGAAGATACACAAATGGTTGTTTATTCAAGATACTTAGTAAAAACAGTCAAAAAATACTTTTAAAAAGACTTTCAAAATTTCAAAATAATTTAATCAGTGCAAAAATAAATTACAGTCTGTTTTATTTGATATGACAGTTATGGCACCTTAACTTGAAACTGGTTTATTCCCCAGAGCGGTCTTTGCAAAGGAGGCCATAAGAAAATCCCACACAGAGAATAAACCACAGGCAAAATGTTTAATCCGATACTGCTGGCTTCATTGTTAATTGCCTCTCAAGAGGCTAGGATGTCAATAGATAGTGATCTGGTATCTTGGAGTCTTTGCTGTTAAATGCATGATCAATACTAAATAGAATTTTAACCGCCCATGATTTAATTAGGAGTGGTTCTTTTTATCCTGCATACAATACCAGAATCTCACTCAATAAAGTACGAAGGAAGATTGCCATGATGGTTGTGTATTCACTACATTCTGGGACTATGCAAAGGAATTGGGAAAGATTGCGCTGCTAAAGATTTTGCAATTAGCCTATAACATGGCAGGAGTTAATCTTCTTTTATATGTCACATCAGGAGTGGCTGAGGGAGCTGGGATTGTTTAGCCTGAAGAAAAGGAGGCTGGTGGGACACCTTGTTGCTCCCTACAACAGCCTGAAAGGAGGGTGTAGCCAGGTGGGGGTTGGCATTTCTCCCAGGCAGCTGCTGACAGGACAAAGGGAAATGGTCTCAAGTGTGTCAGGGAGGGTTTAGGTTGGACATGAAGAAGAATTTCTTAACGAAAATGTTTTTTAAGCATTGAAATAGACTGCCCAGGGAGGTTGTGGAGTCACCATCCTGGGAGGTGTTCTAGGAACAGCTGGATGTGCCGTTGAGTATGTTCTGGTATACTTGACAAGATGGTGATCAAAGATTGAATATTATCTTGGAGTTCTTTTCCAACTTAAATGATTCTGTGTTCAGTTTTGTGAGTTTCCCTTCACTGTAAATTAATCCAAACTGTTGCAAGTACAAAATACTGAAAACTAAAGTTTTAAATCCTTTTAAAAAGCTCCAAAACAGGAAATTCAAATTTAAATAAAGCCAATTGTTTTTAAATGGAGACTATGTGTTGTTTCAACTGGAAATAACCAAACCCATGAATATTCCTTGAATATGCCCCATTCCTGAGCTCAATTTGGCACGGGAAAATAAAATCATATTACTAGCAGAGGAAGATCAGATCTTTTACAGGGTTTAATCCAAAATACATCTACACAAGACATCTTGTTTATCCTGCCATATGGCTTATCTAAATAGCCTGTTTCTGTAGAGGGTAAATGCTACAATTAATTTTTAAAAAAACGTACAAGAGTTACCAAAGAAAATGCTGTTATCACTACAGAAAATTGATTAAGGGAGCATATACTCTGAAAGAGAAATCTATGGACTTTAGGACCAAAGAAAACAGAAATAAATATGTGAAAAATATGAAAGCAAAAATATATGCAAGGAAACTAAATGCTAGAATACAATGGTAATGCAGTTAATGATGGAAGAAGATAGAAGAGGTCAATATATATTTCTATTTTTTACTCAGAAGCAAACAGCATGATGAATCACTTTTATCACACAAGGAAGACAAAGTATTTTTCAATCCATTAGCAAGCAAAGAGGTATATAACAATATCTACATGTTGTAAACATTTAATGATGATATACATTTTTAATAAATTTAGGAATATGATGGAATTTCCTGCAGACTGAAGACTGATGAAACTATATAACCATTTAAAAAATAAAGTGACCCTCGTAATTGCAGGCTGCTGCTCTTTCATCAAGTCTGAGGCAAAATGATGGAAAAAAGGAATTGAGATTCAGTTAACTAAGATTTAGGAATGGAAACCTACTCAATCTTCTTCAACAAAGGTTTTTGCAAATAGCTGAAGTGGAAAAAAGCTAAATATAGAGAGCTACTAATTGAAAAACCCTAACATTTATTGGCAGCTATCTCAATTAATTTATATACTATTAAAAAAAAACAAAACAAAACCAAACTAAATATTTGTAAATAAAATAAACAACACAAATTAACCAGGAAAACACCAGGGAAATATCAGGGGAATATTTCACAGGAATTAAGGGGTCTTCCTCTAAGAAGGCAGCCCAGCTGAAGTGAACTACAGATAGATTAGAAGCCAGAGGTGCTCAACAATTTTTGCCTCAGTCTTCAGTGGCAACTTTTCTTTCCACAGCTCTTGATTGGATGGATAGCAGGACAGCAGGGACCAGGGTGAGAAAAAGGCTTTCCCACTGTGGGTAAAGATCCAGGTTCGTGACCACCTGAGGAATCTGGATGTATGTAGGTCTACGGAACCCAATGAGATGCGTCCCAGAGTCCAGAGGGAATTGGATGATGTAGTTGCCAAGCTAGTCTCCATGGTATTTTAAAAGTCATGCCAGTCAGGTGAAGTCCCAGATGACTGGAAAAAGTACCCACATACTTAAAAGGTATTGTACCCATATACTTAAAGGGTAGAAAGAATGTTTCTACTACCATGGAGAATGGGAGCCACCAACCTGTCAGCCTCACCTCTGTTCTTGGGGAGATCATGGAACAATTCTTCTAGGAGCTATGTTAAGGCACATGGGGGACAGGGAGGAGATTCTAGACAGATATCTTGGATTCACCAAGGGCAAGTTCTGCATATCTAACCTACTGGCCTTCTATTATGAGGTGACTTCATTGATCCAGACTTCCATAGTCTTTGACACATTTCCTCACAACATATTTTTCTAAATTGGTGAGAGATGGGTGAACCACTCAGTGGATAAGGAATTTCTTGAATGTTTGCCTCCACAGGGTAGTGATCAACTGCTCAGTCATAAAAAATGTCAAAGGCAAGTGGCAACCTTCAGGGGTCTGTACTGGAACCAGTGTTATTTAATAATATCTTCAATAATGACATAGATAAATGGATTGAATTCACCCTAAGCAAATTCACTGGTGACACCAGGCAGAGTGGTGCTGTTGACACTCTGAAGGATGGAATGTCATCCAGAAGGACCAGAAGTGGATCCTATTGGACTCTCATGAGTTTTAACAAGATGAAGTGCATGGTGATGCATCTGGGTTGAGTCAAGGCCAGGTATTAATACAGGGTGGGAGGTGAACACATCAAGAGCAGGCCTGTTGAGAAGGACTTGCGGGTGCTGGTGGAAGAGAGGTTGGACATGACACGGCAATGTGCTCTTGTAGCCCAGAAAGCCAGACGTGTCCTGGACTGCATCCAAAGAAGTGTGTCCAATGAGGCAAGGGAGATGATTACCTCATTCTGTTCGTCTTTTATGGAATCCTACCTGGAGAAGTGTATCCAGCTTCGGGTTCCTTAGCACAGGAAGGGCAGAGGTCTGTCGGACCATGTCCAGAGAAGGGTCATGACAATGCTGTCACAATGCACTTTATTTCGAATTGAAGAAAGAAATTAGTTGTAAGAACCTAAATTTAGGTTCACAGGTTGCTCTTAAGCTTTTTAGATTTCAAAAATTGTATTTTGTATTGTGTTTTCCTTTATATATTTTATTTTTCTAATTTTGCTCTTGAAAGTATTTGACACATAATACTGATTGAGACATCATCTATTTTAGAGATGTAAGCAGCTGTGTTTGTCCTGCAAGAAGGAAGCCTTATGCCAGAATGTCAAACTATTTCATTATATGACAAGCATGATCTGGTCTTGAAAAATATGTCTGTCATGTCCAAGTAGTAACTGTCCCTTGATACTTAAAATTTTTAGCCATTATACCTCATCAGCACTTTCCCACCTTTAGCAAATAATTTCAGATACAGAAACTTCTCAAATTAATGTTCCCTATAATAAAAACATTTCCTCCCTAATTTTATGTAAATACATAGCACATGTAAATTTTTGCATAGAAGAAAATCTGTACTACTGTTTGTATTTTATTTTAATTTTTTTACTCTTTCTTGTACTCCTTCCAATTTTAACATAACCTTGTCAGCTGACAACATCTAAAGTCAAGGAATGAGCATCACATTAACAATTTAGCAATATGTCACTCAAGATTGCATTTCAGATTTTTTTTTTTATTAAGTATGAATAGTTGGAGTTTGCATTCTCTTAATCTTAAAGTAAGATCTAAAAAAGACAATTGACTATGACAGGAGTGTCCAGAAAGAGAAGCTAGAAATAAAGCCAAATATTTTTATCATTATTCTTAATCAAGAAATATAAACCTCTCAGACTAATTAGGGAATTTCTTCCTCTTTTTATGTTGAAACAGAGTTTATGTTTAGACAAATGCATGCTGTGCTTTTTTCAGATGCACCCTTTCAATACACACACAGACACAAGAATTACTATGACATTTGGGTCCTTATAAACAAGAAAGGTGACAAAAAACACCTAGTAACCTGATTTTTAATGGGATATACACATCTGATTAATATGTATAAAAAACAGGAAACACAGAACTTTGTACAACAAAGGTATCTTAAAAGTTTCAATTTCTGGAAGTTAAAAAAAGGAAAAAAAGAAAACAACAAACTTGGGGCTAAAATGAGGCTGTTGAATGATTTCTAAATGTTTTCCAATGTATGGAAAACCCTTTATTTTTGTATGATCTCACAAAGGACTATGAATTGCAACCTCTGATTGCAGTACACAAGGAGTGTATTGTAGGACTGCTGTGAAGTTACCCTTACTAGGATTAAATTATATATATATATATATAGGAAATTACTTTTGCAGATATCATTTTGATAGATACAGAAAAATATGCAGGCCTTTAAAAGGAGTACTGAATTTCTTGACACCTTGCACAGATGGGAGATAGAAAAATCACAGCATAATGTTTTTCTGCTACTCATCCTTTTACAGTTAGGAGACTATTACTTCTGTAGTACAAGCGATTTTAAATACCAGTTTCCAAATCAGTAAGTCACTTAAGATGCTGAGTTTTTTCAATTAACTGTAATGGAAGTCTCAGATAATTCACTGTCTGCAGAGGTCAAAAGAGATTTAAGAGGAACCCTGCCTACTGTGTCTTCCTGAGGTAGCCATTAGTGCTCCCTTACAACAAAACATTTGGGGATAAACTGTCTGCTAGATATATACCCTGCTCTTTAATTCTACATACTCTGCCTCGAGAAGAAATTCTGAAGTTATTTTAATTGAAGGCTATTGGAAGCTTCTGAACAAAAAAAGAAAAAAAAAAATCTGCAAAATCAAAAATCCCTCTTAAGTGTTCTTTATTATATTATAAATGCTAGAAAATCAATTACAATTTTAACTAAATCATTATTATTGCAGACTTTTCAGAGAAGATAAATTCTTTGTATCGCAGAGAATTATAATCTTTCCATTTAATTGATTAGAATATCAGGGAATGAAGAAAAATGATGAATGAGAAAAACATGTGTAATGCAATAATCTCTTCACATGTAAACATGTTATTTCTCAGCAGGCCCTGGTATTTATCAGTTTGATTGTTATTTACAAAATAATAATTTCTTCATATGAATGTTTTGAGAGGACCCTGAGCCTGGAAATCATCACCATTTTTTGAAATTATGCTATCTGCTTCCAGAAGGTCACACCTGACCACTTTCTTTGCATATATATGAGCTGCCTCTTAGAAATATTATTCCTGTTGAGAAAACAACATTGCATTCATGTTAACATCCTGCCCTCTGGGCCACTCTTACCAGATCAATCACCTAGGCAATTTTAAACATAGTCAAAAGTTTACAGTTAGTCTAAATCTAAGCAGTTTAATGATATAGTTATTAGTGCTTTTGGTACAATTGTATTAGCTTTTACACTTCCAATTGCTCAGTTATTCAGGTAATTCCCAATACTGGCTCAATCAATACTGAAATTAAGATACTTTGTAATATCCATGCCTTTCTCCAATGTGTTTAACTTTTTAGTACTTCAGAGAGGGAGTACTAGAAGGAACTGTAAGAAATCGAAGTCCTGTGCTCTTCACTGGAAGGAGTTTGCTGCTAGCTATGATTAAGGTTACTTCTACATTCTCTTTGCAGGAGGAATATAGTGTTTATGTCAGCGATATCTTCTTTCTCATTCTTGAAGTCACTTGGTCATCTCTTCACAGCTGCTAACACAGCATAGTTGTTTTGACTTCATTAGTTGATAATGTCATGTTGCATCCTAATTTCTACATGTGATACCGTTATATTTTCTTCCTGTCTTCTTTATTAAAAAAGAGAATAATCCCTCCCTCCCTGACTTTTCCACCCTCAAAAAAATCCCTAAAAACTGAAAAACAAAACAGCTTCCAAGGCTCCATTTCTTTAATGACACAATATTGATAGTTTTTGAGTTACTTATATCCATGGAGCCTCTGACACTGCCCTATGCTTGCATTTTCAATTTATGATATAATTTCATATTTCTCCTTTTGGAGATGCTACTTGCAATTCCTTGTGTTTCTTCAACAGCTTTTAAGCTGTAATTTCATAACAACATAAATATTTTTTATTAGAATGACAAGGAAAACAAACACATGTAGAGAAACTCACAGTGTTCTGATAAAGATTTGGTATCAAAATCTCCTGGTTTAAGTTACCTCTTATATTATTGAAACTGCTCAACACCAGAAATTACAATCATACATCTAATATTTCTGACTCTCCATCTAATAATGTGTAGATCATAAAATTCAACATGTTATAAATGTTTCTTAAATTTCAGAGTTAAAAAGAAGATGCATACAGGAGAGTATGCTGACTATAGCAATATTACAAAAAAATTGTACAACATTCATAGTTACATATGCTTCACTGGCAACCATCTGGAATCAACACACTGAAATAAATCACATTTTTCATTGGTGGAGTAACTATGAGTAGATTGCAAAGACTGTTTGAGAAAACTGCATTGAATGAAACAGGTTTAATGAAATGAACAAAATATTGGTTGCATGTAGAAGATAACATTCACTTCAGCATTTTAAAAGTAAAAATAATTTGAATTGACAAAAACTCATGAACAAGAAAAAACTGTATTACCACTAATTTAATTTCATACAATACAGTGGTTTTTTTTGCAAAAGAAATACAATTATGTTTGGGAAAATGACACCATTTGGAAGAGAAGTCCGGAACAGAACAAAGTCCTGGAAGGAAAGGCATGAAAATACATGTTGAAGGAGACAAAAAGAATGCACCAATGAAAGATAAAACTTCCTAATTTGATACATTTTATTATTGAAAATTTAGAAAACAGCTTCCACGTTTCAAGTCAGCAAATTTTGTTTGCAACCTTGTGAAAAGACAGTCAGAACTCTGTTTTGATCCCTGTTTCTTCTGAGAGAAAGGGGGGAGGGAAAAAAGAGAAAGTGAAGAGCAGAAAGAAAGAGAAAGAAGAAAAGAAAAGAAAAGAAAAGAAAAGAAAAGAAAAGAAAAGAAAAGAAAAGAAAAGAAAAGAAAAGAAAAGAAAAGAAAA
>PYHW01010620.1:7676913-7745199 GCA_013186435.1 Turdus rufiventris | reverse complement strand
CGAGGGGACCCCGTGCTGCCATCCCCTCGGCCCGTGGGGTAAGCGGGGGACTCCTGCCCCCACCTGCCACGGCAGGAGCAGGCAGGCTGCATCCCCGCCCGCCGCTGCCATGGGAGCAGGGGTGGCTCCGTCCCTGCCCCCCGCCACTGCCACAAGAGTGGGGGTGGCTCTGTCCCCGCCCACCGCTGCCACGGGAGCAGGGGTGGCTCCGTCCCCACCTGCCGTCACGGGAGCGGTGGTGGGGGCTCTGTCCTGGCCCCATCGGCAGCCCCGAGTGGGCCGAGCCTGCACAGCCTTAACTGAGCCAGTAAACCCCCCGCCATGCTGCGATTCTGTTACTATTTGGCAACTTTGTTGCACGCGGGTCCTTACTGTGAACGACAGAGCGGCTTATACTCAGGTGTGGCTTATTTAAGGACAAAGAATGAAATGTTTGCCAACACCCAGAGATGCGGCTTATAGTCCGTGCGGCTTATATTCGTGAAATTACTGTATGTCTTGTTCACACTAAAAAAACAGACACCTGTTACTGAATGAAACTAGTTGCTGTTACATTGCACAAATAAGTTAAGCTTATGTCCTGGTTCTGGCCAAGACAGGCTTAATTTTTGCTGTAGCAGGGAGAGGCATGGCTAGGACCTGGAGATTGTTCTATATCACATCACAGCATTGGCAGGACCATGGGTAAGGACCCCCTTCCAGGCAGAAAGGGCTCTTTTCAGGGCAAGTACGTGGAGGAGGAGGCAGTGGGCTATTGATGGAGAATTTAATGTGAATCGTTGCTTTCTTGTATTGCTGCTGTTACTGTCCATTTTCTTATCCCATTGCTCCTTCCAGTAAATTATTTTTATCTCAACCTTTTGTGCCTCCCATTCTCCTCTCAGGTGGAAGGGAAGGGGGGAAGAGGGGGACCAAGGGAGTTGCGCATGATTTGAAGAGTTTCAGTGGGAGCACCAAATTCCAGAGTTGCACTCCTGAACCAAGGCAGCTTGCAAACCACTTCAGTGTACAATTTATAAAAGCAATAGAAATAAGCAGACCACATAAAAGTGAGAGGAGGTGTCATTAAACAGTATATTTAAGAAGCATGGATCACTTCAGTATGTTACTTATTGCCTCACATTTTACTTTATTTTTTAATACAGACCATTATCTGTATAATTACACAAGTAAAAGAATTAATGAAAAAACATGTTTACAGTGAGTTTAAGTTACAGATTTCAAGAGGTAAAGTACAATTCAGTTGCATAATTCACTCTTAGAGGTCTGTGTAGAAGACAAAAGATGAGAATATGTGAAAAGATGCAAACATTAGAGACAAGTCAGATATGTACCACGAAGCAGAATAAAATTAATGACAAATTTTGAGAATTTGATGATAATATTTAACAGAGTTCAAGGTGGTAAAATAGCAAAAAAATATGCATCAGGAAAAAAAATTCTATGTTTACCATGACTAAACCAGGAACTTGCAACTCATCTTTTGCAGATGAAGGGAACAGAGCATACAAACATGTAGGGTATTGGAATATCTCAGAGGGGTATGTAGCCCTGGGAGAATGGTTAGTATCAGCTGGAAAACATGCAAGATTCAAACCATCAAAAATACCAACTTTATGCAAAAATGTTTTTTTCCCCTGTTTTACTTTTTCTCCTCATCATGTTTTTTCCCCTCTGGGTGTACATTTTGCAAGATAAATGCCTGATATATCACTGAGCATCGTGATGTGATAAGAATAAGAAGGGGTGCTATGTAATATCAGAGCACATTCTAAAACCTATTGTGATCTTAAAAAAGAAAAAAAATAGTTTCCAACAGTATAAATTGCATATAGATACACAGTATTATCATATGCAGGAAAAATATTTTCTGAATAGGGAATGACGGAAAGATATAAAATACATAAATTGCTTTATTACGCACATTTGAATATCTACCGTAAAGAAAGGAAATAATTTACACAGACATTGTTATGGGAAATTAAATCAATATGTAACAAATCTAAACATTTAGTTACAGAATGCACATTCTTTTCGTTAGTAAATAATCTTTAGAGATTGCAGGAATTCCAGGTAAGGCTCAACAAGTATTAGATTCACTGAAGAAAAAAGTTTGTAGAAGATATGGAAGAAGTTCTCTAAAAATGCAGTCTTTTTTTGAGATAGAATGACAGCTATTTAGGGAAAACTTGAGAACTTTGTCGGAATGTGAAAGCAAATGGGAAGCTTAAACAGAATTTGAAAATACTCACAAAATCAGGTCTCTTTAATTCAGCAAAGAGCAGCATTGACAGAATGGTAAACAGAAAGCTTCAAACATCAAGAAAATTTAGTCTGGGAAATGCAAACATTTATTGCAATTAGTTAATTCATTTCAGATTAATTTAAATCTAGGAGATATTTCAAAATACATAAAAAAGATATTAAACTCCTTTGTCGTTTTCTCTGATGTTATGCTCACTGTTCCACTGTCATTTGTCTTAAAGTTGATAGTCTGGGAAGGGAGTACAGTGAGCTGTGAAAATTCCAAGTTCATTCACCAGAGAAGTATCATGTAAATAGTTATCTTCTTCCTCACTTTAGCATTGCTGGGTGTCACTTTTATACATTTGTTAATATTTTCTATGTCTGGTTCTTCTTTGGTTTGCAAGTCTGTATTTAAGTCTGCCAGTGTATGGTGTATTTACCAATTTGGATGTGTGGATTGTGGAATTTTTAAATTTTGTCATCTTTAAATAGGTTTTGCACAATTCTTAATAATGCATCTCTTTGATGACCAGTAATGTCCATTATTGAGGTCCTCGGGCTTCCAGTGTCAGCTGATGCCCATACATTTGATGTTCCTGCAATCACCCCGTGCCTGTACTTGCCAATACTGTAGTGTTGAGGATCACAGATAGTTTGCAAAGAGGAAATACTTGCTATTACTGTTGCTTCATTACAAAAGTTATATAACATGATATTTCACCAGAGAGCTAAACAGGAGTAAGCAAAACCTGAGGTGTAATAATCACCTGTCATTTGATCGTTGCTATTACAACCTACAAAACAGCTCTAAGCTGGTCAAGACCAGTGTATTTGAAGTCTGTGTTGTTAGTTTAACATAAATCCTGTAAGCCTGTTACAGTCGTACCTCAATACTCCCTGGGTTACAAGGCTACGCTTGTGCACTTGTCAAAATAGCAAAGGTCACTAGCAGTGAAGGAGATAACAAGAACAAGGAAACACCAGCAGCCTTCTCCCCTCAGGAATTGGCTCTCAGTACTGAAGCTGTCACCTAATGCTATATTACATTGCACTCAGAAGTGTGACCGCAGCTGGATGTGAAGAAATTAATTTCATAGAGAAAATAAGTTGGGCACTAGTGGAAATTTTTATAAAGTTGTTTCTCAGGCCAGTGAAAACTCTAAACCAACATAAAATATATTTTTTTAAATAAGTGCACTGGCACATAGATACAACTATAAAAGATGAGTGATTAATTGTAATGTTGTAACTTCATATATAGGCCTGAAATTACTATGATGGGCATCACAGTAGAGCTAATGTCTTTTCAGCTGAAGTAGTTTAAGACTGTGAAGACTTAAATTCTCAAAACACTGTGCCCATAAGAAAAGTCACCCCAACAGAGCTTGAGATAAGTGCAGATGACATAGAAGGAGGCACCTAATGCCAGGCCTAACTGAGGCAAAGGTTTGGTTAGCATCTGGACAAAAATTCCCACCATGGAAAATTTGGGGGAGGGGAGCAATTTCTTATGCACATGCCATTTTCAAATTATGAGAACAGCATGTACACCCCATGAGTACCCAGGCCATGGATTGTACAAAAGTGTTACATCCAGAAGAACAACTGGGAACACTAACAACAATGACCAAGGTGAAGAAGGACCAGCAGGATACAGAAGGAATCCATGAGGTAGGGAATACATTTTTCTTAATCTCTCCTCTCTGACTCTCCGTCTTTTCCCCCCACTTTCTCTTTCTTATTTTTTTCTCTCTACCTCACATTTCCTGTTAAATAATGTTGACTTTGGCACGTGTCTTGTTTGCACCTTAATTTGAGCAGAATAATTTCTTTTAATTGGATCATAACATTATTTTGGTGTCAGAATTGGAATGGTGTTGTTTTGTATTAACATTTGGCAATCTTGCCATGTGTTTGTTCTGAGGAGGTTGTGCTAACTTTTGAAAATGTTGCGACAAATTTCTTCTGAAGGAATTTGTATGTGGATTGTGTACTCCTTCTGTGTGTATTTCTGAGAAAATGACAATCCTGGGTAGTCAGTGTAGAGAAAATATTTTGTTGTCCTTCCTTGAAAATTTTTTGTTCTTCCCTCTACCTGGGGTGGAGGGGAAACTAACTGCACCACTTCTCTGGAAGGGACTTGGCATAAGAAATTTGGGAAAAAAAGTGCTTGGCTACCCAGAAACTGGAAAATTAAATAATACTATTTTTACTAGATTTGGTGAAAGAATTGCACTCTCAGTTAAATAAGGAAAATTAAAAATATGCTGCAGGCAGAGCTGCTGCTTGCTGCTCACCATGATTTCAAATGGAGCTTTGGAATGTGTGTGAAAAAATCATAGGGAAAGAATTGCAAGAGGTAGAACCTGTAACATTCTCAAAAATAGTCTTGTGATGCAGACCTTTTGTTTGGTGGAGAAGTTGACAGACAATGAGTGAATCTGTTGTTCTGATAAAGAGCAAGACATATCATTTGCATTGCCATCTGATGAGGAAGAAAGAGCATTATGACCCTTAATTAAAATTGAAATTAAAATAATTGTCAAGGTCAGCCAACTTCTAGTAAAATGGTGTCCTGTATAGCTACTGAGATGTCAAACTCTGGCCATAAATAAACCAAGATTGAAATCCAGTCAGAATTAAAGAAGAGGATTACCCCTGGGCAGCAAAGAGTTAAAATCACCAGAGTAAACAATGGAAGGATTACCTGCTGAGGTAAATTTATGGATCCCATGTGAGAAAAGGAAATCCATTAATCTTAACCCTAACGAAAACCTAGAGACTCCCCTTTCATAATACTGGGGGTTTTCTGCAACACAGAATAAAATTTCCAAAGTTGTAACTAATTTGGCTTTACTAACAGCTGCAGCATTAAATATTGCAAACCTAAAGTTAGAATTTCTGACACTAGCCCACATGCTTTGGCAGAGGAGGGATGGTCTTACACTTTCCTTCTAATTCTCTAATCTGGTCACTTTATTACATTTCTTATAATTGAACCATATCAAAGACTTACTCAAATGAAAAGTGTGTCAAAACTTCACAGCAAAAGCGAATAAAGAATTACAAATGTACGTTGGAAAGATTTAGCCAGAAACTGTTTAATTTTTAGGAGCTGCTTGAGTTTGGTAAACTCTGCCATCAGTCTAATAGCTAAGAAGTTATAATCTTATAAAAGAGAATTTACCTTTGAGAGGTTTATTTAATCATCCAAATATTAGCCACTTCATATATTTACTCTTTGAGCTGTTTATTTTTTGTCTGACTTTAAAATTGACTCATGCTTACAGAAAAAAAAGGATTTCCCACATATATACACAGTATTTGTTCCATTTTGAGCACATATTCATATTCTGTGAAACTTTAATACTAAAGTAAATACAACTCCTTTCATTTTTTTTCTAGAACTTTTTACATCCTTGCCAAGAACTGTTAACCTTGATATGTGACTGGTCAGTCATATTTTGCAGAGAAGTGTCGGGATGCCAGTAACTTCCATGACCTACAATATCTTCTGACTCCTCATGTCAGAGCTATGAACAATGCTCCAGTTCTCTAAATAGCCATGAACACTGTTCAGTATTGCATAATCGTAAGCTGGGTCACATTGGAATATGGAGGTTTTTTCCCATCATTTTCCTTTGGAGCTCAGTGCTTTTCTGTCTTTTTTTTTTTTTTTTTTTTTTTTTTTTCCTGCTTTATCTTATGCCTCCTGAGCCCTTATTGCTGTTCAACTTACACTGTAAATTGCTTCATTTGTTAAGATAGTGGAAGCATATTTACCATTTATTCAAATGACTATATGACATTATCATATTCTTATTCTCTAGAACACACAACTCCATCATCATCCCCACTTGTATAATACTGAAAGTTATTTCAAGCGTAGGTGCAATAATTTTCTGCTTACCCCAGAGACTTGGTTATTCATATAGTACTGTATTTTTGAAGACATGCAGTGTGATTGAATTTGTTGTGAATCATTTATAAATCCAAAGTAAAGCAAGAGTTGCAATGCGATACATATGAATGTTATCTCTGCATACACAGGACTCAGGCAATACATAAAAGCAAGAAACACCAAAACAACAAAGGCCTTTAGTACTAAATTATGTGGAATTTCTACCATGGCAACATTAACAATGTTGCCTTGTCAGAGCTGCCAACAGTTTAATCTGGTGATGGATTTCCCCCAAAACTCAAAGTTTTGTTGATGATAGGATTGGAATGCTGGTTAAATGGAGGGTAGACTTAAGTTAAAGTCACCAATCATATGTAAAAAATACTGACATAATCCAGGATCTTTTTTAAAATAACAGTTTAAATTTAAACAAAAAACCCAATATGAAGGTTGAACTATGTTCAACTCTAGCTCTGACAAAATTATTACGTACTTCTCGTGGGTATTAATGAAGCCTGAGCTGACATTAGGTAAACAGGATGCCTTTATTTTACTGTGCTCTTTACTAAAACAGTGTTTACTATTGTTTCATGACTTCATGAAAATATTTTCCAATTAAGATTTGTATTAGCAAGAACTCAAAGGCATTGAGGGTGGTCCTGTCCATGGCCAGGAATTGGACTCAATGATCCTTGTGGGTCCCTTTTAACTCACATATTCTGTGATTCTGCAATTCTTTTGCAAATGGTATAGTCAGGTCTTTTGATTTCAAAGTAAGTTCTTCTTATTACCCTTCTACTTTCTAAACCATTATTTTTGAAGCTACTGGTACCAGCAGGCGTAGGGAGCTGATTCTCCTCCTCTACTGTGGTCTCATGAGACCCCATCTAAAGAATTGTGTAGAGCTCTGGGGCCCCCAGCATAAAAAGGGCAGTAACTCCAGAGGAGGGTCAAAAAAAAATACTCAGTGGACTGGATCACCCCTTCTATGGAGACAGCCTGAGAGTGCTGGGGTTGTTCATTCTGAAGGAGACAAGGCTGCAAGACCTTAAAGCAGCCTTCCAGTACTTAAAGGTATCTGCAAGAAAGCATGAGAGGGGCTTTTATAAGGTCATGTAGTAATGGGATAAGGGAGAACACGTTCAAACTGAAAGAGAGAAGGTTTAGATTAGATTTTGGACAGAAATTATTTACAGTGGGGTTGGTGAGGCACTGGAACATGTTGCCCAGACATGTGTGCCCCGTTCATGGAAGTGTTCAAATCCAGATTGGCTTTGAGTAACCTGATCCAGTTGAATCTTGCCAAGGGCAGACTGGTTGGATCTAGATTATCTTTAAGATGTCTTCCAACCCGAACTGTTCTAGAATACTGTGATTCTAAAAGCCTTGCAACAAGGCTGCCTGGATACTTTTCTCTATGAATGGGAGGAACTCCAGGTATTTTACAAAAAATCTAGACCTCTGCTTTGCATGTATTTACACACATAAACTCATATGGGGAGATAGATAGATAGATAGATAGATAGATAGATAGATAGATAGATAAATAGATAGATAAATAGATAGATAGATAGATAGATACATACATACATACATACATACATTCATACACAGATAAATAAGATGGGTTACACTAAGAAGTAGCAAGGACTCATCCTGAT
The DNA here is from genome assembly GCA_013186435.1 of Turdus rufiventris. Lineage (NCBI taxonomy): Eukaryota > Metazoa > Chordata > Aves > Passeriformes > Turdidae > Turdus > Turdus rufiventris. The sequence continues at coordinate 7,737,390 of PYHW01010620.1, read as the reverse complement.
ATTATATAAAAAAATGAATAAAAACAGGGAGCTTAAAACCAAGCAGAATTAAAAATAAAGGTTTCCATTGGAAAGGTGTGTCCATTGGAATGCATACTATTTACCAGTTGGGCACATTTCCCTCCTTCAATGATAAGGAAATGGCTATTATTCAGTATATTAGATTCACCAAATCTGGAACAAAGAAGGGGAGATATCCAGTAAAGCAGTGCATGTTCTGGGAAAAGATGGTCCCAAAAAACTAGAGCATTGTCTTTTGAAAAAATGAAGATATGTATGTCATATATGTTTTCTGAGAAAAAATTTTCTGAGCAACAGAATTTATTCATAAAGGAATACGCAACTGCCAAGTTCACTATGAAAAATGTGAAATTTGTATAGCCTACTAACACATGAATGTAAATGCTCATGAGGTTTTTTGTTGGTTTTTTTTTTGGTTGAAGGTTGGAATTTTTTTGTTTGTTTGGGGTTTTTGAAAGGGGGTTTTTTTGGTTGTTTGGTTTTGGTTTTGGTTTTGGTTTTCTAATAGTGTGGTTAATTTATCTGACCAGTTGGAACTTGCATTTGATTTGTAAAAGATTTCTGTTAGCTAATAATTTGGTATCCACAGTACATGAGAAAACAGAATGAGTGATGAATTCTAAGGTGGTTTGGGTACTGAAAATTTGATCATTTCTTATGGTATTCAGAGATATAACTCATTTTTGTATGAAGTATTTGATTACAGCTCCTGCTTTTTTGGCAGATTTTTTTTCATAATGGTGCATTTTATATGTGAAATTAATAACATGAGTTGTCATGGATAAACAAGTGCCATTACATAAACTAAATGAGCCAAGCTACTAAAATGATTGGTAAATGAAAGTAAACAGAGAGTGAAAGGAAGAATCATTGCAGGAGTTTAAAAAACAAAGGATGCAGAAGCCTCTGGAAAGCAGTATAGCTCATATTTAGCAACCTAAAGAAACATTGGTTCAAACACATCAGCACTAAGTTATAGGGTCTGTTTTTAGGTATTCAAAAGCTTCACAGTCAGATAGAAAATTCAACATTCTGCTTATCTGTTCCTAGAGCATCTTTCTTCATGAAAAAAAAAAAAATTCATTTGGCATGCTGTTATCTCAGTAACCACAGGACAGAATGCAACCTGGACACACAGCCTGCACATGCTCTTGCACTGCAGTACCACTTAAGTAATCAGGACTAGTCCTCTGATTTAGACCACATCTCAGTAAAGGAGCTAAGTTTGAAGTTCAAGACTGATTTTTGCATCCAAGCATAGTATACTTTATGGACGTTTTGGAAATATGTAATAACTATTTAAAAGGAATATAAGACATTTTTGGTGCTATGGGTTACTGTACAGCTCAAGCAAAGTCATTATTCTGTTACTCTACAAGACATAAGACCATAATCAGAGAATCATCAAAGTTGAAACAGACCTTCAAGTACATCTATCCAACTATCAGCCGCTCTATCAACCACTATAATCACCCCTAAACCTATCCCCAAGTGCCACATCCAGACACCTTTTGAACTCTTCCAGAGACAGAGACTGCACAACCTCCCTGAGCAATTTATTCTAATGCTTATCCACTCTTTCAGTGAAATCCTCTTTTCTAATATCTAATCTGAACCTTGCTGGTGCAATTTAGGACCATTTTCTTTCATCCTTTCACATGGCACATGGCAGAAAAGACCAAATTCCACCTCGTTGCAACCTCCTTTCAGGCAATTGTAGGGAGCAAGAAAGTTCTCTGAGCCTCCTCTCCTCCAAGCTCACAGATCCACTCCCTCAGCCGCTACTCACAGGACACAGAAGAAAGATGAAAAATTTTGAGGAGTACATGGAGAGGGCACAGTGGTGAATTGTAAAAGGGATGGTGAGGAGCTGGAGATATCCAACTTCCTTATAAAAGAAAGCAGAAGGACAAGCACTTTCTTCTCTAGTGAGCAAGGGAACAGCATGAAGCTTGGTCAGGAGAAGTTAAGTTGGGATGTTAGGAAAAGGTCCTTCGCACAGGATGGTTGGGTGTTGGAAAGACTTTCTCCAGGGAAGTGGTCACAGCACCAAGCCTGACAGAGTTCAAATGTTTGGACAACACTCAGGCACATGGTGGGATTTTTGAGTCTGTCCTGTGAAGGGCCAGGATTTGGACTTGATCCTTGTGTGTCCCTTCTAAATCATGATATTCCATGATTCTGTGATACTCCTTACATCCTTCACCAGCTTTGTTGCCCTTCTCTGGACATGCTCCAGCCCCTCCATGTCTTTTTGAAGCGAGAAACTCAAAACTCTAAAAATACTTGGAAAAAAATACTTGAGGCAAAGCCTCACCAGTGCTGAAAACAGAGGGAAGATCCCTACCCTAGTCCTGCTGGCCTCTCAGTTCTTGATACAGACTAAGATGTCATTGGCCTTCTTGGCCACCTGGGCACACGCTGTCTCACATCCAACTGGCTGTTGATCAGCACCCCCGAGTTTTTTCTGTTGAACCCTCAAACCATTCTTCCCCAGCCTGTAATGCTGCATGGGATTGTTAAAAGTGCAGGACCCCACATTTCACCTTATTAAAGCTCATACAGCTGTCCTCAGTCCATTGATCCAGCCTGTCCAGATCTCTCTGTAAATCATTCCCACTTTCCATCAGGTTCCTGCCCAGCTAGGTTTCATCTGCAACTTAATGAGAAAACGTACTAAAGACAATCCTAGAATGTGTCTGTGCACATAATGAAGACACAGAAATAGTTATTTTATTTATACTAGAAAACAGTCAGTTATGCTGTATTTTATTTTAGGAGAAAATAAGGTTATTGGAGGACAATAACCAAACCACAGAGGCATAGAAAAAAAAAAATCAGTTTGTGGACCTTGACTCACAATGCTAGCAATGACATTTGATTACTAAAGAAAATATGTGTGTAAGAGAAAAAAAAATCATTTAATCTGAAAATCAACTTAACTTTTTCACACTACCTACAGAAATGATAATCATAAATGACTCAAAATTACTTTCAAAATACCCATATTTTTAATATATTTTATAGCCATCATTTTTCCCCAAGGTCAGTCATTTTTGGTTTACAATTTATTGACAACCATGGAAACCAGAATTAGTGCTACTTAGTCATTTTTTCATAAATGCAAATAATAAATATAATGGCCACTTGCTTTCAGTATAAATCAACACTCAAAGACAATTTTTGAAAAAGGGTATGAATGTGCAAGAAGCAAGATGATGCCTATAAACTATTTATGAAAAGAAATTTAACCCACAAATGAAGAGCTAATGGGTAAAATATTGCTAAACTTAGTCAGGTGAGTAATGTCATCAATTTCAGAACAACTCATACAAGTACAACTATGTAATTTGACTAAAATGAAACCCTAAACAACATCCATAACAGCACTAACGTGTGATAGATGCCCACCACAAGAGCAATTAAATACTCTGTAGATCATCTAGCACTCTGATATCTGCTTTATGACTAGAAAACAAATGTGTTCATTTTTCTAGTCCATCTGCGTTTTTTTTCTCAATTGCTGATTCAAATGCAAAGGCTTCACTGGTATGGATAATTTCAGTATAAGTGTTTTTCCCACTCTCTTCACCTCTATAATTACTTGCTAGGATAAAAATCTTTTTCTGAGGATCTAGCATTGGTCCCAAATGGTTGCATGTGTGCCATCCCGTCCATGTTTGATGTGAGGTGTTAATTAGGGACAACTACCTGCAGCACAATCCTAGATATAAATCAAAAATATTTTAACCTCAAAACAGCCGGGTCTATCCTCTGCTATTTTTAAATTAATCTCACACATATTTTTTGTGTGATTCAATTATTTACTGTCATAATAATTTCACTATATTTTTTTGATAAAAAGTAGGATCAATGCTCTCATCAGTAAACCTGGATAAATGAATCTTGCACTATCTGTTTCTGCTTCAAAATATAGGATAAAAATTGGTTTGGGTAGTTTTAACTTGTTTGTTGCCAGAGACATTCTTCCTGTTGCTGAGCTAGAATACCTTTTCTAGAGAACTATTTAGATAATGGTTCTGTTATGATTTACTTCATTTTGGTTTTATTTATGTGCAGTTCAGGGATGTTTCAAACAATTTTGCACCTGTTAATTTCAGATAAATTGGTTGTTAAGGATTTTGAAAGCCTAACAATTTATAGAAGAAACATTTTTAAAATTACTTCTAATTTCAAGTTTGCTGATTTTGGAATACACATGTTCATGTACAACATTCATTTGAAGACTCTAATCAAAATGTTCAGACAATATTATTAGTTCTCTTTCAAATCACACTAGTCCCCAGTCAGTTTTAGGTGCCCTTTTGGTTCGTGAAAGTCCTCAAAATTTAACTCGCAAAAATAATATTATGACATGACAATTGCTATCTTTGATACATGCAAAATTTAAAACTGCCATTCCTATAAAAGAAAAGTGTGAAAGCAGACTGGAACTTCAGACAGTGTGCACTAAATTCCAGAAATTAAATTCCGAGTTGTAGGAGGACAATTTGAAATAGTTCACTAGAGGTTAAGCTGATGCATCTGCCCAGTCATTCATTCCCTGGAAAAACTGAATATACCCACTGCTACCAAATGTCATCTAGCTCAAATAACAACCTTTTTCTATGAAGAGCTAAGACTCACATTCTATGCATAGAAACAACAAGTAAAGAAATGAAATGAAATGAAATTATAAAATAAAATAGAATAAAATAAAATGCCCTAAACAAAACAAAAAACAAAACAAAACAAAACAAAAAAACCCATAAGTACCAAAACATATAGTTGGTGAATCAGCACTCCAGGACACATTTACTTACATCGGTAACTGACCTTAAATATTCACAGTGTTTCTTAAATAGCTTAAATAATGCATCTAGTGCATTTATTTATTTTCATCATGGCTTTTGTCAAAATTATTGAGTGTTGTAATACAAACCATAAAGCTATATGTACTAAAAATTCAGCTACATTAAATCAATGTAAAAATTTTTAGTGGTCTTGCCCATGAATTCTTTAGGGCAAACACATTGTCTTTTTTTTCCCCCCACTTTTTATACTCTCTCATAGGTGAAGGGCATAGCCTGCAGAACACCTCTATTGTACATAAAGCAAAACTTTAAAAATTAGGTCCCCTGTAGCAAGCACGGATAGGTCTGTTTTTAAGAAAAGCTGGGACCTCTGAGAAATAAACTTCAGTTTTATGAAGCAATTATTTTCTGACACCTCAACCTGGGTGTTTTCAATTCCCTCTTAAGCCTGCATGTTTGTCAGTTCCAAAGTGCCTGTTGCAAAACCAACTGAAATAATGAGATTTTTTTTTAGCTGCGTGAAAATATATAATCTTCTCATAGAGATGTCAACATTTTTTGAAGTTGCCTGTATTAAAGCTATGCTGCTTTGTTTTTTTCATTTTAACAGATACAACACTTTATCCAATATCTAATATGCACACATACCTATACATTCTGTGAACTGATATCTATATTTCTATAATTAATGTTCAAGACAAATAGTAATGAAATAGTTTTGAATTGATTTTCTTTAACTGCAACAAAAGCCCATGGATTCTTGTTGTGGATTCACAATACTGCCATTGTCCTGCATTTGGTTTACTCATGCATGGCTGGTTTTGATAAGATGGCTGTGGGTGTCAAATTGACAGGTACATTCATCCCAAAATGCTGATTGAGACCTCTTGTACACAGAAAGCATTTGAGAAACAACTTTTCCCAACTGATACACAGTAAGAAGTAAGGGAGCAAAGGATATGGCAAGGAGAGAGTCAGAATTTCTTTTTCTACACTTTTGGTTCGTCAGAGATGCACCACACTTGCACTGAGCTAAGCCTTTGAGGCCTGAAGACACAATTAGCCAAGTCAGACATCACACAAGTATGTTTCGTCCAAATGTTTCCATTTAATGAGCTTTAACAAATTGCTCAGAAATAACTTAATCAAGTAGGAGTTTATGGAAGCTGCTTTCAGCTGAATTTTCCATGTCCCTACCTCAGGGCTCCAGTACTTTTGTTTAATAATGCAATAAGAGCCTTCATGATCAAAGAATATCTAACAACAAACCAAAAGGTTGTCAGTCTGATAATACTGAAAGAGGCATTTATAACTTGGTATTCTAGGGAAAAAAGAACATCTGAACCAAAATGTTTGAAGAAGCAGGGAATCCATGGATTATCAAGATTTTTACCCTCTTTGGATTTTGCAAAGCTGAAAAACAGTTTTAAAATTTTGGATTTCTGACTTAATAAGGTTTGGTTATTTATTTATTTCAAATCAGACTTTTGAGGTGATGCATTTGACCTGTTAAAGGAACAGGCTTTTTCCAGGACTGTGGAAACCTTTTTAATGGGCATTACTGGTTTCCAAGGTCAGAGAATATTACAGTCACAAACGTTGTTCAGTGATGTAAAGAAACGACTCCTTTTAAAAGAATGGTTACCATAAAAGATTGAAATTACTGAGATAAAAATTTCCTTCATTAAAAACATAATATTCTTACATGTCAATTACTGCATTTTGTGTAATTAAACACAAAAGCATTTTCCTACTACATGTTCCATAGACACATAAATGTGAAATAAACAACAGGTAGTATGGACAGGGGGAAGCTTTGGGCAAAGTACAAGCATATTCTAGTGGGACTTGAATAACATAAAAAAACACTGAGGAGACAAAGAAACTTGTAATATTCAGAACATGAAAAATCTATTGCTATTACCCTTCTCTTACAGAGCAATAATTCTGTATAATCCACTATAGATCTGTATGAATATTATATATATTTATCTTAAACTTACATATCTGCAGGGAGAAAATTAATTTTTTTGGAGTTGCTGAGCTGCAGGTCTCCATGATCTGTAACTGGATTAATAAATATATTCATTCATGAATTAGAAGTCACAAGCTGAAGTCACAGAGATAAAACAGATGCAAAGCCACCCATAAAACCATTCTGATATTTCTTTTTACAGACAAAGGATTTAAAAGGTGTACTGTGGTTGTAAATTTCTGTTTTATACATATAGTTCTTATAATATTTTAATTTTACTTTTGCCCTTTTAAAAGGTCCCAAAAACTGAAAAAAAATATATTAATGTAATTACAATAAAATGGATAATATTTTCACCCTAAATTTTAGACACTGGAGATATTTCTGTTCCATAGGGGAACAAAAAGTCATCTTTTACTTTCTCTTCTCTTTAATTTATTCTGCACTTTTGTGAAAAATTCATGTGTTCTTTGTGTTGGTTGGTTTATTTAGTTTTTGTTTGGGTTTTTTGGTCATAACAGAATTGTGTTACTTAAGCTGAGCAGAGTCTGACAAGAGTAAGCCTAGAAAAGTGGCTGTCACTCTGTCTGGAGACATTCATAAATATAATGCTGCCTTCTTAAATGAATGATGAAAACTATTCCTGAATGCACAGATCATAACATCTTTTTTTTTTTTTATTAAGAATTTTTTTTAATACTCGGATGAAATGTACTGCTTTTCTTTGTGTATGATTTCATTATAAAAACAATATCAGCATAGGATTTTATTTTATCACTTTTACAAGACCTTTTACGCCAAATTATTTATTAAAATCTACAGCACAAAAAAAAAGTAGTGCAATCTCTGACTTAACAGAGATAGAAGGGAAGGTGTCCTAATCTTTTCATTAGATGCTCAGAAAGACATTATTGAATGATTACAGCAGTCAAGAAGTGCAGTGTGAGTACTGTTAACAGAATTAATTTTAAAAGTATTTATGAAGATGTGAACTTGAATGTCTGACAAATGAACAGACAACTCTAAATCAGAGCTAGAATTGTATAGAGAGATCTGATGAGAACATACCTGAATTAACAGCTTCAGAATATCAGTTTACAGTCAAGGACTGCTGGTATTGAGTTCATTATTTGCTCTTATTTGGGGTTAAGACAATGCTCATGACCCTGCCAGGCACTACATTATTATTAATGTTGCTTCTTGCACCTCGGTCAGTGTAGTTCAGCTCATCATTTGTGACAAAAGGAGGTTAAGGCTGTTTTCTTGAAGACAAACACAAAAGCCTGATACCAGATTTAATTCCTGCTGTTTTCTTACTTTAGGTAACACCTTCATCAACCCAAGGCAACAGGCCTCTTAGAGGCTTGGGTTGAATTGAAGTGTGTTTTGTCTGGGACTTAATTCACAGGCATGTGATGGAATTGTGAGACTATACACATTTGGTTTTGCAGGCCAATAAGGGTGGCTGTGCTGAGACAAACACTGCACATTCCAAGATTTTGTTTAGTTGTTGCTGGGCTTCATTTGTTTTAAACTGGCTGTAGTATGACTGACTGCCCACTTGCGATCAGTGCAAAGCACCTCTGCAGCCCAATCCAATTTTCTTCCAAGACAAATCCTGTTCATATATTTCTACACCATGCCAAGAGAGAAAAATCAAAGTTCTACTTGAAAAGTGCTCTTTGAACAATAAAGGACATGCATCTTTCTCACTACTGCAGATATCCTTCCTCCTTCATAAAGAAATTTCTGTTACACAATAGTTTTACATAATATAATTAGAAGAAGTTAATAAGTACCAACCCAGAGTTCTCATTACTAAGTTCATCACAGAAACAAAAGGAAAACTATATTAAAAAAAAAGGAAAGAAACAAATCTGTCATTCTCATTTTTCAACTTCCTCAGCCCACAAAACATCCCTAAATGCTTGACATGCATTCAGATCAGTGAGAACTGGGCACACAGATTCTTTTGCCAAGGGCTGAAATGGAAATCTGTGCAGTCTGTTATGACAGAATGGGTACAAGTGCCAGACTCACACCAATGTCACAGAGACTCATTTATTTTCAAAAGTTTTGGCTGGAAGTTTGGTTGCTGAAAACAAACAAGCATATGTAATCACAGCCTGACACATGCTAAATCCCATTGAAGAATTATGTCATAGAGAGGAAAAAGTGTTTGAAGACAGTGGTTTAGTTCCAATGTTTTGAGGTGATATAAATACTTACAGGATTTCTGGTTCCAGAAAGTAGAATGTGTTTATTGCATGAACTCGTACTGTAGCTTTAGTGATGCTATTCCCACTCTGTTCAAAGTCTGTTTCTCTCTCCATTTTACTTTTCACATTTTGGCATGCCTCTCTATTCCATATTCCAAAATCCAGCTGACTTGTCTCCAGTTCTTTCTTTATTTTCTTCTAGGCACTTGCTTTTTACACCTATACACTGACCTCAAGGGTATGAAACAGTTGATTCCCCCCACTGTCTTCATTAGGATTTTTTCCCCTCCTCTTATGAGAGGGATGGTGTCTCGATAAATCAGGTCCAGAAATCCCCATTAGGAAAAGCCAAGTGTTTTTACAAATTGCAACATGCTCTTTGTGCCTTCTCATCCCCCTCAATAAAGCTCAAAATGCTCAGGAAATAAAATACAGCAATTGTAATGTCCTGTAACACTTACTTGTAAAATCTTACAATGTGTTTACATTTAAGATGTGCTACTATTATATAATTTTCTGTTCCCATGAATGTCAGGAAAGTACAGTAATTTCACAATTATAAACCACACCATTTTGACTAAAGCTTTTGTCTGTACCTGGAAGTGTGGCTTGTATTCCAGCACAGTTTATACATGAAAAAAATTCAGAAATTTGCCAACTGGAAATGCGAGCATGCCCTGCCCCGAGCCGAGCTGAGCCCGCCCTGCCCTGAGCAGGGCCAGGGCCGCCCCCAGCGGCCGCGGGGAAGCCAGGCCAAGCCCGCACGCCCCGAGCCAGTAAACCACACGTTCCCACGATTCTGTTACTAATTGGCAACTTTGTGAAAGTTGCACGTGGATCCTCGCTGCGAACGAAAGTGCAGTTTATAATCCGGTGCGTCTTGTATATGGAGGAAAAATGAAATGTTGCTGACACCCCGGAAGTGCGGCTTATAATCGGGTGTGGTTTGTAATCGTGAAATTACTGTAACTAAATCTCTCCTCCAAAATCAGAAAGATTTGTAAAAAAATACATACATTTATACATGCATACATATTCCAGACATCATAAGGTTTTCCTTTTCTCAGAGACAGAATAGTAATTCAGGGCTGTAGCCTATAAATAAAATTCTTTGTCATATCTGATAAAGTCTACAGAATGAAATATTTACAGAGTTTTAATTTAAGATGGCTGATTTCTAAGCTACACATGGTGTTGTTATAAAGTAAGCAGTTAGATAACTTACACTGTAGATACAGCACAACCCACAGCCTCTGAGTCAAGCTCTCTGACCCCAGAACTACTTTGGTGCAACAAACCCAGGTGACCTTGGCTCAGTCTTACCAAGAAGGTTGTTGCTAAGCTTTGGGAGTACATGAATGGGAGCCACTTGAAATAAGTAATAACACAGGCAGAAGAGAAATTGTTGCAATGACAATAGTTGGCAGCTCAGGGAACCACAAGGGAAAAACACAGATGTGGAAAACACATCCCCTTAAGGAAAAAGCAGGCAACTCGAACACAATGAATCAGCAAGATCAAAGGTCAGATGCTTCCAGGATTACAAGAGGTGACACTCCTGGCATGAATGACCACTTACTGGCCAGCAGAGATCATGCAAGCATCTCAGAACTGATAAGTACATTAATGCTTAACCTGGCACTGCACCTATCTACTATACGTATTAAACACATACAGAACTGGTGTGTTCTTACACTGTGTGTAGATACACAGCTTGCAAAGGGCTTCTTTGCATGCAACAGACAAAAGTGCATGGCTGGAGAAAAGAGTCTCTATGGGAAGAGCTACAGAACTGGAAGGGAATGGTTACAGACCAGGCTCTTTGGGTCATTTCATGGTTTGACACTGGCCAAACTCCAGGCACCCCTGAAAGCTGCTCACTCATCACCCCTGCCCCCTCCACCACCATCATTGCCACAGCTGGGTAGAGGAGAGAAAAAATTAATTAAGGCTTCATGAGGTGAGATAAGGACTGGGAGAAAACACTCCAAGGGCAAAACAAGCTCAACTTAGAAGTACAAATTTATTACTTACAAAATCAGAGGATAATGAGAAGTAAAATATGCTCTTAAAAGCACCTTTTTACCCAACCCCTTCCTCCTTCCCCCTGACAGTGCAGGGAAACAGAGCATGGGGGTTTGGTCAGTTCATCACCCAAGGTTTTTTTCCTCAGCACAGGGAGAGGAGTCCTACCCCTGCTACACCGTGGGGTCCCTTTCACGGGAGACACTTCTGCATGAATCTCTCCAGTTGGGTCCACTCTCACGAATAGGAATCCTCCCAAAACTGCTGCAGCGTCCATCACTCTTCCACAGGGTGCAGTCCTCCAAGGACAGGCGGTTTCAGCCTGGAAGCAGGGACCTCTCTCTTCACCAGGATCACAGCTACTCTTCCACTGGGTCACAGCCTCCTCCAGGCATCCACCCACTCCGGCATGGGCACTTCTGCCACAGGCTGTGGGTGGATCTCTGCATCCCCCATGGATCCTCATGGGCTGTGGGTGGATCTCTGCATCCCCCATGGATCCCCAAGGGCTGTGGGTGGATCTCTGCATCCCCATGGATCCCACATGGGCTGTGGGTGGATCTCTGTATCCCCCGTGGATCCCCATGGGCTGTGGGTGGATCTCTGCATCCCCATGGATCCCCATGGGCTGCAGGGGCACAGCTCTCTCACCATGGTCTGCAGAGGAATCAGTCTTTCTGCACTTGTACAGTATTACACACCACTTTTTCCCGGTGAAATTACTAATCCCTACTGTCTTAAACCAAGATTTATTGAGGAAAGCATATAAAGAAAAAAAACCCTAAATGTAAATACCAGTTAAACAAATTAAAATATGTCTGCTAAATTATATGAGCACTTCTGCTAGAAAAGAAAAAGAGCATAATCATCCTGTGTTGATTTAAGCATAATTTAAATTCTTGAATTTTGAATATCTTTTATGGAACTCATGAAAATGAGTCCCTCTAGATGCTGACAAGTCATTAGGCTGCCACATTTTCCTCTCTTGTACTGAATACAGAAAATCACTGAACACTAATGCTATCTTAATTTAGATATCACTCATTCAAAGTATGCTCAAAAGTTATTGAATTTGAATAATCACTATTCTCTTGAAACTTAGTAGAGATTTTCTACCAATATTGTGTTCTCTTCTTTGTGCTAATCTCTGCTGAGTCATAGCCTTGTTTTGGTGAGTGGTAATGATTTAATCTCTTTCAGCATTGGAGGATTCTACCATTTTTTAAATATCTTATCACTTCTGAAACATTAGAACACACCATTACTTTTAAAGAAACAAAATAAAACACAGATGTTTTTTTCTAGTTGCCCAAAAGAATTTAATTCCCCAGATTGCTGGAATAAAACATGCCTATGCTAAGATATTCGCCATACCCTACCAAATCTTAACATTCAGAAAGCTGTGACCAAATATTTTCTCTGGTTATCTACAGGTGAGAAAGATCTGCATGCATCTAACAATTCCAATTCTAACTTCTTGATCCTACAAGAATTTTAGAAATAATTTAAGGTACACAAAAGTTCATTGTTTCTGTGATAAACAAAACCAAGTTTAGAGACAATTATTTTTTGTCTTTATTAAATGAAAAATCATTTACTTGGAAGTTGTGTAGGAAGACCTATTGACTCCAGACCATTTCTGGATATTTCTACATATTTTTCATGTTTTTGTCAGGAGATTTGTTGGTGTAAAAGCCATGTTCATTCTGGAAGCATGATGGTACTGTCTCTTTGTGAAGAAAGCTTTACTACTATTAGCATTCGAATAATAAAAGCTCCCAATAATTACTGCAAAACAATTAGGAGCACTTAAGAGTGACATTTACCTGGTCTGTATCTCCTCTTTTTGAATTTGGCTTTCTACCAGAACTAATGTGTTTGACAAACATGGAATAATTATTTAAATGGGGAGGTTCCCTACATAATGTGCCCTCTGGAAGCTGATTTAATTAAATGCCAACTAAAACTCATGACTGAAATGTATAATAGTCTGCTTATTTTTATTCCACCTTAATGACTAAAGTTTAGGGCATAAAACAAGCTAACATTCAGCAGCTGCCTAATGCTTCTTTGCCAGTGTAGAACTCCAGAAAGGTCACAAGATCTTTCAATGTGGGTATATTTACAAGTTTGTGTGGCTGCACACATGTGTAGATACATGTATATGTCTGTGCATCACATGGAAATATATATATACATATACATGTACAAATATAAAGCATTTTGGCAGACTGAGAATTCCTGCAAACTAAATGAGTTTGAAGTCCATAAATTCAAGAGATCTTCATCATCCATATGTTCCTTCTTTTTAAAATTGTTGTTAATTTAAAGCATTAAAACATTTAAACTGCAGAAACAAACTGTGGTAATAATTTTACTTTCTTACTGATGATTTTAATCTTACTTCCAAACTCCCAAATCATATTTATACAGGGTGAAATGAGTCAAACAAGAACACACAAAAATAAAGATTTGAGTCTCGACTTCTTCACATAACACATGAGATTTAACTCTAAAACTACTGGCTGTTTATCATAGAAGTTTTGGTCAAAGAAAGCAGAGTCATGGATTAGGGTGCTCTTCTAAAGACAGGAAAGGTTTCATTTTAATGTAGAGCTAAAGCTAACCTCTTAATATTTCTTGAGGAAAAAATGAATCTCTATAACCTTCACTTTTAATGTCATGAAATAACCATCATAGAATGTTTACTGAAACCTTACTTGTCTCAGCTCTATTTTGTTCCATAAATACTTCTTTCTAAGGCTTCATCCTCATTCTTATTTATACAAAAGTCATTCCAATTATTTAGTCTATTTTAAGCATACATGAAAATGCTTATAAATTAAGCTTGATACATATTTAGAATATCCTCTCCTTATCAGAGCTACATAATTTTCCTTACTGGTGATGAGAAGTCAAGTTCAGTAAGAATGCACAGAATCTTGTTAGGCACAGACTGGTATACTATAGTCCTACCACTTACTGCACACATATTAAGTATATAATTTCCACAGCTCTTAGTATTAAGTCTCTTTAATTTTTTAATTAGATCGTCTAGAGGTAGGGAGAGCAAAAGGCTATATTCACAAGAAAATAGTTTATATATATTTCCCTCCAAACAGAGCTTTAAAGACACTTCAAACAAGAATTAAGCCACAGCCAAGAAAAGTATTAGGAATTTTGTCCACGAGTTTAAACAATATTTATTCCATGGATTAAAATAATTGCATTTCTGCTTGATGTGATAGATGTGCAGTGAACTTATCCACTGAGAAAGGGGTGCTTTTATTTGATATCTAACTTTTTGTTTGCCTTGAAAGTAAAGGAATGACTTGCTCATCCTGCCCAGACAATTATCCAAGGCATCTGTATTAGGAAAAATAGACACCATTAGCTACCTTCCTCTCTTTACTAGAAGTAGATAAATACCTCCAACAGTTATTAGACATCTGAAATGATTTGCATTGTCTATATATACATTCCAGCTTCTTTCCATTAATTATACAGGGAGTAAGCTCTTAATTTAGGTTAGTCCTAAGATTAAAAGTAATGGATCAGGACATAAAACCTATGTGAAAGAAGGGAAGAACACCCTGAAGAGTGAAATTTCCTGGTATATTTCAAAGTGCACTGCGTTGCTTATTTTGAGAAGATGGCCAATGCAGGTGATCTATTAATAACAGCAGCATTATATCTCAGACTCTAAAAATTTCAAAAAAACTTTAAAAAACACACACACAAAAAAAAATCAACCTACCAAATAAACTAACAAATTAAAAAAAAAAAGTAAGAATAAAAGAATACTTTGACCCTAGATCAAGTATGCAAAGGAATACTAGAATAACGGAGTTGAAATGCTTTAATAATATCTAATCTTAATCTTTTACTATCAAACAAATATGAATAATAGAAACAAAAGGTCATTTGACTTATTTCCTATGTAGGAAATAATTTTTATATTATAGGTTGTGGCTTCTGCATGGACATTACATGATCTGAAATTTTAGACTTCAAGGTTATAAAGTCTTTGTTTATATCTTTTGAAGAGTCATGCAAATGAAGGCCAGAGAGATTTAAGGATCTAAATCTTACTGAAAATGATTGACACTGTAAGTTGTTGGGTTTTTTCCCTAATTCCTAATCATCATATATTTTCTTTTCTCTACATACCATCATTTTTGGTGTTTCCACGTAGCAGTGTTTTCTTTGTTCTGGAGAAGACAGTCTTGTCTTCAGCCACATAGTCTGTTTACTATTAAGTAAACTTGGAGAAGCAGTGATGTGTGGATCTCATCAAAAACGTGGTCTCTTGCACAGATAGTGCCTAATACAACCACCAGGTTCACTGATTTCACCACTTTTCTGTTTAATAGAATTCATTTGTGCTACTGGAATAGTTTACTTTCTGTTTATAAATGGCATCAAGCAATGCTTTCTTCCTATAGTAGTGACTAGCTGTTAATAAAATTCAACCTTGGTGCCCGTCAATGCCCCCAGAGTCTGCTCTTCCTGCAATTGTCAATAGAGTAAGTGTTCACCACATCATTTTGCAAAAGTGCCATACCACAGTAGCATTTCTGAGTGTATTACAGTTAAGATTTTTATGAAATATTTTAGAGATTTTTACTTCAACTCTTTTCCTACAAGAAGTTAGAGCTTCTCAAATGCAGTTGTGTTTTTGAATGTAAAATAGCTATCTAGATGATCCATGGTAACTTTTAGGAAAGAAATTATGTTTTTATTCTCAGTGTTTTGGAAAACTCTTAGACATCTGGTTCATCAAGCTACAACATAGAGTCCTGCTGGTTATCATTTGTCACTTCTATTGCTTTTGGAAAGTTTAAAATTGGTTTTTATCCCTTTTCTATGTATTCCTTCTGATGATGGGGCTTTTCTGAATAAATGCAGTCACCAGAAAACTTTATCACATCTCTGTTTTCCAGCTTAAGTTTTATACATTAAATGGCAAATTTTATACATATACTAAAGCAAAATATCTTTTTTATTTTTAATTTTAACTAATTAAGGGCAAAGCTTGCAGAAATTTAATGAGCACTTTCTTTTTTGACCTATTGTTGTCTAGTAGAATTTGAGTTAGAATTAGTTAGAATTCATTTTACTTTTGCTTTACATGTCATTACTTAGGTTCCCACCTTCTGCAGCAATGCTAACCTCTGGAGCACTGTGATTGCCTTTATTCCCTTTCAATTATTCAGGCAAGAGCTGATTAACCAGGGCTCTGAAAGTACATCTTTCTTAACAGTGTCTAATTTGAGCTTGGGTTACATATCTATATCTAAAACTTTGCTAGCTAAATAGATATAACAAATATATTTTATGGAAACTTAGTTTTTTCAGTCATAGCTCTTAAGTTCTTGTTTCAAGGTGAACTAAATCAATTTCTGTCAGTTCAAATCAAATTAGTATAGTCAGGCTACTTCAGCCTAAATAAGACCATTCAAGCTAAATTCTGTAATGGTCTATTTTAAATAGTTTACTTTCAAGTCTTCATGGAAAGAGATGCAAGTATTCTCATAATTTTGAAGACCACTTAACACAAAAAGCTCTGAGAAGTTTAGGACTCTCTAACAGCAGCCATAAGGTTAAAATTATTTAAAATCTCTGCTTTATATTTTCTATAAATATTTTCCTTTTATATATATTATACCTCTTTCCAATTAATGCTTAAAATTATTTCCAGCTCAGATTTTTCAGTTGAAAATTTGATTTTCTGTATGCATGTTTACTTCTTATGGATCTTGCTTGAACCCAGGCAAACATTTTGCAACCTCACCACACTTTGACAAAGAGGTCTGCATGTCTATCACCTACTTAATGATAAACCACTTTTTTTTTTTTTTTTTTTTTTNGGCACCTAGTTCTTGTGAGTGATTGCTCTGTAGCCTCTCTCTCCAGGATGGTCCTGTTCTGTAAACAGCCCAGAAATCACACCTGCTTCACATTGAAGAGTCCTAGCTTACTCTATCTGCTCTTGCATGGAAAGTCTTCCATTATTTTGGAAACTCGCTTAAATCATCAGTCTTTTCCAATTCTGTCATATTTTCCCTGAGGTAAAGGCACAGAATAATATACAGTCTCTCAAGTGTGAGCAAGTCAAGAATCTATAAGGAGGTGGCATAACAGTTTGAATATGATCAGAGTGTTATGCATGAGCCAGTATATTCCAGAAGTCTATTTTAAATCATATTACAAAAGTTGCAACCTAAGTTGTGACTCTGCTCATCTTTCTGTCAGTTTATCCCTGTTAATAAAGGCAAACTTTGAATTTCAGTATATTATTTATACCTCCTTCTTCATTTTTTCATGTGTCAGGAAGATGAGAGTAGCATTTTCTTAGGTTGGACTTCATAAACCTCCCAGTCCACCAAGGTTCTTGTAGCTTAACTTGGCCATTCATTCACTCCCCTACCCCCAGTGGGATGGGATACAGAACAGGAAGAGCAAAAGTGAGAAAAACTCACGGGTGAAGAGAAAGACAATTTAATAAATGACAAAGCCTGTAGTTTCCCAGATGCTCCTTCTTTCCCTTCTTGAAGACACATTTTATGTCTTCAGTGAAGTTGAAGATCCCCAAAATATTTCAAAGTTAATAGAGAATAGACTTGCAATGTCATCAACCATCTCCTTCAGCAGCACAGCAGCCAAACCACCATTCCATCTGTGGTCCTCTGTATGTCCAGTTTGCTTAAGTGGTCCCTAAATCAACCTTTGCCTCCCTCCAAAAGCTACTGAAAAACAAAGTGTTGGTGCATATAAAGATGTTATTCTTCTGAGTTTTTAAATGTTTTCTCCATCTCCAAATATGTACGGGATTTTTAATTGAAAAAAAGTATAGAAAAATTTTTCATACCTCACTAAGTACAACTCTTCCTGTTTTATATTGAGAAAATAATCTTCCTATACTATATCAAGATAGAATCCTAAATCCTTAAATCTTCCCATATAATATCAGGGAAACTATCAGTCAAGATTATCCTATATATAGGAATATCTCCATCATTTGCTTTTAAATTATATCAAGAACAATCTAGATTGTTCTGATGATTCTAGATTATAGAAAACAATTTTGTAATTCAAGAGCACACTTGAATAACAAATATGCCCAAATGCTAATTACACACTGCTAAATTCTCAGTTACAAAATATATTTTAATAAAGTATGTTTTCAGATATTATTCTGTTTACATTTAAGGAAACTTCACATTTTAATCTGCTTAAACACAAATAAGGATTCTAGCTGTGGGTACCATTCTGTGCTCCACATGTTTAGTCACTACATCGATTGTTAGAAATGGACACAGCATGTCAGCCTTTGTTTGATTTTGCTCCCTAAGAGCAATTCATTCAGACTTAGGTTGCAGTAATGCACTATTGATAATTTTTGAGCAATCAAATTTTTTTCTTTATTTCTTTTTAGCCTATAATTTTCATGATGTTGTAAGAGCACATTTTATGTTTATCTTCATATACAATCTTTTTAACTAAAGTGCTAAAACTAATCAACCTCTTTGAACTTTTCAGCCTCATTTCAGCATGCATCTACACCAATGATACCTCAGATCACAGCTTCCTCACTTCAAAACAAACATTCATGAGAGGCGGTAACAATCCTCTATGAGGGCAAAAAGATTGTTCTTAGGAAGAACATCATTACCTGGCAAACTTTCAGTGGACAGATGAAAAACTCTGCTAGGACAATGCTGACACTTAATAGGGACATGAAAAATAAGGAAGAAAACACAAAACTGGTACTTGGTAAAAGATGCTAGCAAGAAGCTTCAACATTGTTTAAATTGTCTAGTTGGATTTCATGACCACAACTGTTGTGCCCCTAAGACTAAGATGCCACAGGTAAAACATGCAGTATATATGTCCAGAGCACTGGACACTGATAATTTTTGCCTTCCATGTGAATCAGAATTAAAAAAAACCACACACAACAAAACTTTCAAAAACACAGCACTTCTTTCCAGACTGAAGCTCAGTATTTGTCCCTGATACAAAGAAGAATATGAAAGCTCAGTTTCAATTTGGTCTGTGTTCTGTCGTCTTATTTTGCCTACATTTACTAAAAATCTTTTGCATTAAAGCTAGGAAATAGCTATAAATCCTTTATAGATATAGATATATATAGGTAGGTATATAGAAAGTGATATTTGGGATTTGACAGATCTTTTTTTTCCTAAGATTTTGGATGCTTATTTATATATAAGCTAACTTCAAATATGCTTGTGGCAGTCACAAAAAGAATGGACAATACCTCCCCATTCCTGACAACAGCAGAACCAGAAAATTCTTTTCACTTATCAGGAAAAAAACTTAATTGAATAAATATTCATGTGCATATTAGAAACAAAATGGATTTCTAAAGACATGGAGAATTTTAAATAGTAGGAATGTACTAATTTGTAGAAAAATATGTGAAGAGCAAAAAGATAAAATGCTTTTAGTTGATCACAGCAAACTTAGTACATTTTCAAGTCCATTACAGCAGATGAAATATGCTAATTTACTTTTGAAACTTACCTTATATATATTATGAGCCAAAAAGATTAATAACACCTTTAAAAATGCTAAGACAAATGAGAACTATTTAAACTAGGAACAAAGAGGAAGAAATAGGAACACTACTTAGCTGACCTATGTGACACCCATTTACAAAAAGGGTAGGAAAGAGGATGCTAGTAATTATAGGCCAGTTAGCCTGATCTCAGTACCTGGTAAGGTTATGGAACAGTTTATCTTCAGTAACATCATGCAGAATTTACAGGTTGGCCACAATATCAGACCCAGCCAGTATGGGTTTAGGAGGAGAAGGTCGTGTTTGACCAGCCTGGTTCCTTTTTGACCAAGTGACCTGCCTGGTGGATGCAGGAAAGGCTGTGGATATTGTGCACCTGGATTTCAGCAAGGCCTTTGACACTGTCTCCCACAGCACACTCCTGGAAAAGCAGCAACCCGTGGCTTGGACAGGAGTACTCTGTGCTGGGTTAAGAACTGGTTGGATGGTCAGGCCCAGAGAGTGGTGGTGAATGGAGCTGCATCCAGATGGGGATCAGTCACCAGTGGTGTCCCTCAGGGGTCTGTGCTGGGATCAGTCCTGTTCAATATTTTCATTGATGACATGGATGAGGGCATTGAGTCTTTTCATTTAGTAAATTTGCAGATGACACTAAGCTGGGAGCATGTGTCGATCTGTTGGAAGGTAGGACGGCTCTGCAGAGACCTGGACTGGTTGGGTGGATAGGCAGAGTCCAGTAGGATGAGGTTCAATAAATCCAGGTGCTGAGTCCTGTATTTTGGCCACAGTAACCCCTTGCAGTGTTACAGGATGTGGACAGTATGGTTGGACAGTGCCAGGCAGAAAGGGACCTGGGGGTGCTGGTCAGCAGCCGACTGAACATGAGCCAGCAGTGTGCCCTGGTGGCCAAGAAGGCCAATGGTATCCTGGGCTGTGTCAGGAATAGCGTGGCCAGCAGGAGCAGGGAGGTCATTCTTCCCCGGTACTCAACACTGGTGAGGCCACACCTTGAGTGCTGTGTCCAGTTCTGGCCTCTCAGTTTGGGAAGGACCTCGAGACACTTGAGCATGTCCAAGGCTGGTGAGGGGCTTGGAACACAAACCCTGTGAGGAGCAGCTGTGGGAGCTGGGGTTGTTTAGCCTGGAGAAAAGGAGAGTCAGGGGTGATCTTATCACTCTCTACAACTCCCTGAAAAGTGGCTGTGGTCAGATGGGGTTGGTCTCTTTCACCAGGCAGCTACTGAAGAAACAGAGGACACAGTCTCAAGCTGTGCCAGGGGAGATACAGGTTGGATATTAGGAAGAAGTTTTTCATTGAAAGAATAATGAAGTATTGGAATGCTTTGCCTGGGGAGATGGTGGAGTCACCATCCCTAGATGGATTTTAAAAAAGACTGGATATGGCACTTGGTGCTATGGTCTAGTTGAGGAGTTAGAGTGTGGGTTGGACTTGATGATCTTGGAGGTCTCTTCCAACTTATTATTCTGTGATTCTGATACTTACTTTAAAAATTGAAAGAAAAGAGAATAAGCTTTATAGACCATAAACTGAATAAGATTACCTGTAGAAACCCTAAAGTTATGACAGAAATAAATTGACAACACTATTATATAATAGTATATAATTATATATTATATATTAAAAAAAAACAAAAAAACAAAGACTTTCTTCTGTCTTGCAGTTGACTTCTGGTATCAGCATTGCTTGGATTTTTAAAGTACCAAATTACATCATCGAGCATTTGTGTAAATATAAAGTAGCATTGATGAACTGACCAAACAGCATCAGCAGAATTTGAATTTTGACATTCAACAGGCTGTTCTATTTAAACATTTGTCAGTCGTTTTAAGCATGCATCCTACCTCTAAAAATCAACTTCACATGTTTTTAAAACAAAGATATTTATTTTTTTTTTTACTGTGGATTATCTCAAACCTACATTTTTCTGTGTTAAAGTTATTAATACAAACTTCCTTAAAAATTCCTGAAATTGAGACTGTAGTGGGCTCACGAAGTAGTCCTAAATGTAGGTTTTAGCCTATAATAACTTCAGCAGGAGGTAATGAGTTCACAGAAGATCCTGTGCAGCCCTTGCTACTTCAGGTGATTACCAGAAAACTCTGAACCTCCACTGTGCAAATTCCCATAGGATGTATAAAAGTACAGGTGTGGGACACAGGAAACAATGCAATTCTATGTACTCTAAATGCCTTTCACTAATTTTTTTAATCTACCTGATGCTTATAAAGCTTTGAAGTTATCCACTCTCTGTCAGGAAAGCCTCCTGAAAGCAGTGTACAAACAATTTCCTCCAAACCTATACAGTGAATAAGGATGGATTATTTTGCTCCTGTTGCATTTCTTTATTTTCTTTTCTCAATTTTTTCTCATATTGTCTGGACAGTCCAGCACTTAAATTTTTTTTATTTTGCAATGGAATCAAGGGAATAATGCTCCTTGACCTGAAAGCTGCCACTTCTGTTTTTCTTAATGCTTTTTTACGTATCTATCTTACTGTTCCTACCTGCCTAAATTTTCAGAAACATTTACAGGTGTATGTTAAGACCCATAGGAAATACTGTTATTATTTACAGTTACAGTTATAACTGTGGGAATTAAATAATGGAATTTGTGTTGTCCAGAATGGCCACAGAAACTAGAAAAAACACTGAAGTAATAAAGACACAATAATTAATTTCATGAGATATCTCAGGACACCGCAGCAATTTTAAAGGCTAAATTATAGTTATGGGAAAGAAAATCTATAAGAAGACTGAAGTGTGTTATGACCCACTTATAAAATTATATATATATATATAAAAATACATGCTACTGAAAGTCAAGCCTCAGACCTCATGAAAAGGAATCATGTTCTAGTTCTGAAAAATATTTAGGTCATATTCTAATGTGATATAGATACACATATAAGTCAACTGTCTTTCTTTCCATGTATTTATGACAATTTATGCAAATTTGTTAAACCACATTAAAAGAATAAATTTAATGGAACAATGCCAGTTTGAAGGCAATCTAAGAGAAAGATGAAAACTAAGAAAGATTGAAGATAGTGTCCACTAGTATGCTGTGTCTAAAACACCCCAAACATCTCATGCCAAAATAAATCCAGGTGAAAGTGCAGTAATATTTTTAGAGCCATTGAATACTGGGTATACATTTGAAATTTACTTTTAGAGACTTTTAAAAAACATACAATATATCAATTTGTTAGTGAAATACATTTTAAAAACATATATTTGCCCTTCTCTCCTAAATATAAAGGTTTTTCAAAAGTGACCTGATAATTTTAGATTTTGAGAAATGATGGAAAGAATTCACATTGCAAAGGATTTTCAGCACAAGAAATCTATGTAAAAATGGTTCCAAAATATTGATTTTACATCAGAGATGCAACGATACTAAAAAAAAAATAGATTCTTATATATATATGTGATTTACTCAAAAGGGGAGTAGATTTCCTAGGAATAATCATGGAGTTTGGTGGAGCTGGTGTTATAAATTTTAATACTATTGGGCACACACACTTTGTCTTGTATACCTCAATGGTACCTCAGGACAAAATTATTTTGTGACAATATTATAATTGTCTACCACATGTGAAATAATTAATAGGAAGCAGAAAATGCAGATGTAAAATATAATACCTTTTCAAAGTCTATTTTTGATATTGCATGTCCTGCTCCCCAGTTTGAACACTGCAAATACCCTTACATGACGCCTATATAGCCAGTTCCTGAGAAGTTTCTTCTCTGCTCCTCACTTCTTCTTTGTTTTATCCCACAGTTCTTCTTGCATTTATGTTTAGATACAATTGGAGTCTCCTCTGAACATATCTGTATTTATTTTGTTAAAGGATTAGACCACCATAATCAACATAGGTACAGTTTTCTTGCTGCCCTGAATTTTGTTCAGAGACTTAAAAAAAAAAAAAAAAAAAACTAAAAAATATGGTAAAAATGTTTCTGTGACACTTGTTACTGTTTTCTTTGGTAGAAGTCTGTTGGAGGAGATTTAAGGAAAAAATAATATATAGTTACACTTTCCCATTGGATTGTTTGTTTTCTTTGTGATTCTCAATAAAAGGATTCTGAAGAAAGACATAGTTTGGTATTTGCATAAATAAAATCTACATCTATGACTTCAAAATGCTGAAAAAGAAAAAGAAAGGGTTGGTGGTGGGGGGGTCACAATTCCAGAAACACAGAAAAACACTCCGTATCGTGTATTTGTGTAATGGATTGTCATCTAAGAGTTCGTTTGAAGCGGCATAAAACAGTCTTGTGGCTTGCTCTTCTCTGCAAGAATAGCAGCAAAAATTAACAAAGCAGGTAAATTCATATTTTTCTCAGTGCAAGGAGCTTAGTTACCTGAGATATCTGGGCTTTTTTGAATTGTGAACTTTACCTTATATACTAATACAGATATTTAAGTAAAATACTACTGTAAGCACTTCTGCATTAAAGGCTAGCAATGAGTGGGAATCCTAAAGTACTCAAGGACTCCAAAGAAAAGTAGCAAATCCTTCCATGCAGTGTGAAATAATGAATTGAAAAACATATCATTTGATTGTTTGCTTAATTGCTGAATCTTACTAAGGTCTCCTGTGTTTGCCTTTCTCTCCCATAACCAGAACAAACAAAAAATCTTTTATTTAAAGCTGTTTCCTGCTCTGGTGTTTCATTCCTTAAAAATTTTGTTCAAAAGCTTATTCAGTGACATCATCCTTTCCACACACTTTATTTCTTCACCAGCCTTTTATCAGTCCTGTGTTAGTCTTTTTACACGTAAATTTCCATTCATCCAACTGATATATCAGAAAGATTGAATAACACTGATCATGAAGGTAGTTGTCTCCTTTGGGCTACAGCCTGAAAATTTGCTTGAAGAAATGCTGAGCTGTTTGACATGTGTTTGATCATGGACTCAAGGACAAAGAATTTCCAGGCTTACATCCAAACTACATCCTGTTTGCAAGCAAACTGCACTTCACTGTATATCCTGTCATGGTGAATCAAAATTGATAGTCCATCTCTGGATATACTCAGCTTCTCAAACTGCCACTTGATATATTCAGTGAGATTATATTCTTGCACAATATGCATGTAATTGCATGGATAAGACTATCCAAATGGCACACAGATGACATTGAAATACCTCACATTGAAATCTGTTGTATTTCAAAACACTGATAAGGATGTCATTTTCCTGAAATCTGCTACAGTTCATATATTGTTCCATGTAGGTATCTTGACTTTGAATACCCTCAAAATAAAGCGATGTTCACTACCAGTAAGATCCCACAATGTATACAAAAATATACTGTGAATTTTTACTTCTTCATTTGTTATATTATTAAAAGATACAGGCAGAATAATGAGTCCTTTGCTAAACAAAGCCCAATGAAATATTTACATCCTTCTTTAGTCCCTAGACTGCCATTTGTAATCAATAGAAATTATTGCCTTGGGCTGAATTTTTACTTTTATGTTACTGACAAATTGCTTGTTAATCTACTATTCTTATGGAAAAAAAAAAATGATGACCAACAGAAAAACATGAAGAAGGAACAAATATATATGTCAAAGATGTTTGCTAAATTTCTGGAAAAATCTTTGTTAAAATACACTCTTCAACCTCTTTTGAACCATAATAATTTATTTTCTTATCAAAATTAACCATTTTTAAACAAGAAAAACTCTAAATCAAATCCAAATAAAAACCATACCCTCATCCTAAAAAAGCAACAAAATTATTTCCCCTTATTTCACTGGTATCAAAAAAGGTATTCAGCACTTCTGCTACACTGCAAGATTTATCACATATTCCTCTGCAGACTTAACCTTTAAAGATGAAAAAAATCTGTTATTTCTTCACACCTCAAGTTTTAAAGTGTTAAAACTAGTGTCACACTTCTCTGGTAGAATCCCTGAAGCTTGGCTGCCTCTCACCTCCAAACCAGACAGTATTTCAGTAAAGTAACTAACTCTTAACAGAGTTGGATCTCCTCTGTCTTTTATAGTAAATTACCTTTCAGTTTGAAATATCTTGCAACCACAAACCAGTATTGACTTAAATTAAATACCTTGCTATATTATCTCTTCTTCTTTTTCAGTTATTACAGTAATTTCATGATTACAAGCCGCACCTGATTATAAGCCGCAGCTCCGGGTGTCGGCAACCTTTAGCTCTTTGTCCATACAAAAGCTGCATCTGATTATAAGCTGCTCTGTTATTCAGAGTGAGGATCTGTGTGCAACAAAGTTGTCAATTAGTAACAGAATCGTGGGATCGCGGGGTTTACTGGCTCAGCTCCAGGCTGGGCGGGCTCAGCCCGCTTGGGGTTGCTGACGGGGCTAGGTGGCCCAGCTTGGTGCTGACACTCGGCGGGGCTGCTCGAGGCCGGCCCTGCACTTCCGGGCTCACTCGCCCCAGCCTGGCGCTGCCCCGCAGGGGCAGGGGGGGACAGAGCCCACCCGTTTCTGCAGTGGCAGGTGGGGACGGAGCCTGCCCACTCCTGCAGCAGCTGTGGGAGATGGGCACGGAGCCCCCCACCTCGGCCACGGGGCCAGTAGGAGGGACCCCCTCGCCTTCCCCCCAGCACTGCCAGCATGAAGCCCGCCTCCACCTGCCACGCAACAGAGTAACCAATTTGTAACAATCGGGCAATCCCGGGTTTTACTGGCAGATGCTCGGCTCAGCACCCTGGCTGGCACTTCCAGGTTTTGAAATTTCTGAACTTTTTTCATATATTGGCCTCTCCTGAGTGTAAGCCATGCGGCATTGGGAGCAAAATTTTAGTCAAAATGGTGCGGCTTATAATCGTGAAATTACTGTACTTACTTCATATATGTGATTTATTTTTTGATGGATGTAGCATTTTGTATTTATCATCTCTCTAAGTTAAGGGTTAATTTTTGGTTTTTAGCAAATTCTCCAAATTCAGTAAAATCATTTCAGCCAAGTCACGTGGTCTTCTGTTCCACAGTGTTTTCCATTAATTCTTCTGTAGTGCAAGGTCAAATTTTCTAAGCATAATGTCTATTCCATCAAGTTTTTCCTGTCCCATAATGTAAAAGTTGAAATGTTTAAGATATGGCCAAAAAAAAAAAAAATAGAATATGTTAAGATGATATCAGTGTCTTAAAAATATCCAATATGAGCTACCAAAGAGAATCTTAAGTCACTAAACCTATTGCTTGTATGACTTAGCTCCCTTACATAGTATTCCAAGAAATGTCTATCTTCAGTCACCATTACAAACCTTCAGTATACTCTGAAGCTAAAGCTAAAGCTAAAGCTTTGTTACAAGTCTCTGCAAAAGTAGAAGCTGCCAATCCTCTACCTTACATAAGTCATCCAGAATGCATTAATTTTCAGGGGGTGAGTTCATATTCAAATTTTAGTGTATTTCTTCAATCCACAAAGAATAAATTTCCCAACGGGCGTGCTTTGGGAATGCCATAGAGGAAAAATAACGGGAAATACTTGACAGGATTTAGATATGAGATCCAAAGCTCCCAGTCACACTCTATCTAATGCACTTGTGGACATTTTGAGAGGAAGATCATCAAAACATAAAGAAGATGTAGTGTGTAACTTTGCTTCCTAAGAGATGTGCATTCTGCACTGATCGGGTGGCATACATATGGTCAGGTACCTACTGCCTGGGACCCAAAGGCTGTTTATCTTGTGTTAGATAACCAACTAATATTGTGGATTCCTCTGATCATACTGTGACCACACCCATTAAACCAAGTCTTGTACAAACCATACCTGAAATCCAACCTTCCAGGTGTTATGTCTTAGTAAGTGAGTAGTCAGTATCCTAGAGGAAGTGAAACACATTTGCAAGTTGCAATTCTCTCTAATTAGCTTCGAGTCTAAGCCTCTAACAAATATTTTGCCTTTTACTTGTGTCTAAAGTAATTCAATAAATTTTGCAGATTTTTCTGAGCTGCTCAAAGGGAAGCTGAATATGATTCAGCAGTGTGCCCTGGCAGCCAGGAGGGCCAACCAAAGCTGATTAAAGGAGGCAATTTTCCTGCTCTACTCTGGTGCAGCCACACCTTGAATATTGTGTGCAGTTTTGGACACCAAATTATAAGAAGAATATTAGGTTATTATTGAGTCTCTAAAGGAGGGCTATAAATATGGTGAAATGCCTGGAGGGGAAGCCATATGAGGAGCAGCTGAGGTCACTTGGTCTGTCCAGTCTGGAGGAGACTGAGGGGAGACCTCATTGCAGTTACAGCTTCCTTGTGAGGGGAAGAGGAGGGGCAGGCACTGATCTCTGCTCTGTGCTGACAGTGACAGGATACAAGGGAGCGAATTTAGATTGTGTCAGCAGGAGGTTTAAATTGGATATTAGAAAAAGGTTTTTCATGCAAAGGGTGGTTGGACACAGGAACAGGCTCCTCAGGGAAAAGGTCACAGCATCAAATCTGACAGAGCTCAAGAAGCATTTGAACGCACTTGGGCACATGGTGTGACTGTTGGAGATGGTCAAGGAATTGGACTCAGTGATCCTTGTGGGTCCCTTCCAATTCAGCATATTCTGTGGTTTTTTGTCTTACTATTACTAAAA
Source organism: Turdus rufiventris (assembly GCA_013186435.1). Taxonomy (NCBI): domain Eukaryota; kingdom Metazoa; phylum Chordata; class Aves; order Passeriformes; family Turdidae; genus Turdus; species Turdus rufiventris. The sequence continues at coordinate 7,709,192 of PYHW01010620.1, read as the reverse complement.
ACAGCTGTTCCTTAGAAGGGATGCAGGCTTTCTTTGTATTTAAAAATAAATAAATCAATTAATCTTCATTTATTCAAATAAAAAAATAGCAGTTTCAGTGAAATTGAAGATCACTCTAAGTGTTCTTAGGTGAAGATCACTGACAGCCTGAAATATTTCTCTTTTTAAATGACGGTGTTCTTTGGTATGTAAATCAAAACTTTCTGGTTTGAAATAAGAAACATAATAATAGGAATAAAAAATCTTATGACTAGAATAGCAACAAAACTGTCAAACATCACAGACAACTAGTGTACAGAGAAAAAGTAAATCTATACATCTTAGTCAGGGTGAGAAACAAATTACCCTCCCAACTCTCTGTGCAGATTATTTTCCTTGCATCTTCAAAATGATGGAAAATATGTATGAGACTGCAATGTATAGTAAATTCTATGTGATACTGTCCTTAGGCACACGTGGTCCTTCCATATAAATAGTTATTCCCATATATTGTGCAAAACTCAAAGTTTACTGCACAGCAAATAAAAGGAAGAAAATGGATTAAGGGATTCTGATGTAATTTGATAATCTATCATATTTTCTTCTTCCTAGAACCTCACCTTCAGTTATGACTGGTACATGTATAAGAACACTATAGTTTGAAAAATAATTATATAAATGCGAGGGCCTTTGTTTGCAGTGTCTATATAAAATGAACTCAGAGTTTCTCACATAACTTTTGGAAAGAGGATGCAATAGAGCTTATCATCAAAACAATAATATTAAATACATATAAAACACTGTAAAGTAGTGTTTGACATTCTCCAAGAGAGAATAAAAAGACAAGCTGTTAACCTAAAAGTCTGCTGACAGTGACACAGGAACTTCCCACTTTATTGCTTCTTCTTAAAGCTCACAAAGCACACGGAGTTATAACATAAAACACCTTTGAACTTCAATGCACTCATAGATAGTTCCCCTCTTGCTCACCTCTAGCAATTTTTATTTAGAGATAGGATCTCAGTCTTTATGATGTTACACTTCAAAACAGTATGTCATTTCGCATCTTTAAACTTTCAGAAAAACAAACACTCAAGAGCTCACAGGAACTTGCTAAAAAAGCAATCCAAAACTTCTGCACAAAGCGGTTCAACTACTAGGATCAGTATTTAAAAAACAGTAAACCAGCTCTCAAGATCTCCGTAAAACATTCACTGTATGCAAAAGCTACCTCTTCATTTTATCAATACTGTCTTTGACTTCTCTTGCCCAGAAACAAAATTTCCCATTAAATAAGTGAGCTAAACATTTTTCTGGATTTTTATGAACACATAATACAAGAATTCATTCCTTCTCACTAATGCCATAAAAACATCCAGTTATCTGCCCCATATTCTCTTCACTGAAGGAAACTAAAGCTCAACTACCAATCTTCTATGAAGGATACTATTGCCTTTGGAACCAAACTGCTGGTGCTACATGATAGAGTTTCAACTCCTCTCTTTGTAATGCACCCCTGTTTTGGATTGAGTCTGATATTAGAAGGTGACCGAATGCAATTTGTTAGATAATTTCCTTACAATGATTTTTTTTGTACACTGTCAGCAACTGGAGCTGAGGTGCACTCTTTGTAGGTAGTCTATAATTGGTCTTTATATGAATTGTTCTGTACTTTGTATATAAGTAAAAATAAAAAGTAACCTTAATAAAACTAATATCTTTTTCTTCCATCTCTTTCTTTGACCTAAATGCCCACATTATTTAGAAAGTGAGAGGTTCACAGGATAAAGAAGATATTTTTAAGCAACCATGACTATATGTGCATCTTCTTATATGCTTTCAAAACTCTTAGGGTGCTCAGGTTTTACCAAAAATTAAAGCTTTCTAAACTAATTTTTTTCACAATTGATGTCAAGATCAATGGAAGAAGCAATGGCTTATGATTAAATGCAGATGATATCCACCTGCTTGGGCTTTTTTTGCTTTCCATTACGTCAGAAGATCAGAATTAAATATTGCCAAAATAGCTGAGACAATGTAAATTTGATTTGTGAAATCACCTGTAAATGCAGAGGATTTAGCACAGGTAACAGAACATTATGCACCCAAAGTGTAAGAGGTCTCTATGCAGTATGTTTTCCTATGGCACTGTGGATCACCAGGGAAAACTAAGCACTGATACAAATATCTAGGTAAGATAACCAAATTAAAACAAAAGAAAAAAATTAAATGTGCTTCTTGCACTTGCAACATTTCTGTTTTGGCTTCATTCCTTTTCATTCATGTCACTAGAACATGAAAGAAATCTAACACTGCATAACACTGCAGTGGGTTACTCAGTAGGCTGCTATAGCAAAAGGAGAATTTCTCAATTGCTTTTTGCTTGCATCCAAGTAACTTTTATCTTGGTTTACTGTTTTGTGTTTATTCCACAAGGGTGTCATAAAGAGAAAAACATCTAATATCAAAGCCAAAACATAAAGTCTCGTCCAACCTTTCATTTAAAATTTTTGCAGGGGGTCACCTGTGTCCCTTTAACTGCTGTGGAGAGATCTGGGGATATTTTCATTAAGTATGTCCTGGAAAAAATTGAAAGGACAAAAACCACACATTGATGAGAATACAAGTAAAAGAAACAGGATGATTTGATTAATTCACTATTCCATGTGACTATGGAAAATAGAAGTTTTTATTCATGGAAAAGTTCACTCTAGTTTTTACTGCTTCTGCCCTTTCTAATAGAATTAAGGACATTCATTTGAAATAACACTTATTGTGCTATTTTAAAAATGAATGCACTTTGAAAACAATAAGTGTCACATAAGTTTCACAAGAGTTTTTTTAATAAAAATTGTGATTTGTAATAGGAAGAGGGAGGAAAGGTCAAAAGGTTAACTTGAAATCATAGACACTTCTGTTCTTACAGAGAGAAATGGCTAACCAAAAGAAATGCAGTGGACAGCTTAAAAGAATTATTATGTACCTGATTATTTATCGTAATCCATAGTTTTGAATAAACTTGCTAACTCAAGAACATTTTTTTTAGAGAAAGTGTTTTTACTTCTGTCTGTTGTGTCTCAGTTTAAATTAATTGAAGTCACACTATTTGAAAAATTTATGACTAAAAATTAAAATAAATATGCAGCATTTCATAAACCTAAATAAATGATGATTTATTTTCCCAAGCTACTACATTAAAAAAATATCTTGAGATTATACAATTAATATGACCTCTTAGAAAGTTCTACTTTTATTGATATTTGTCCCTACCAAGGACTTTTTTTTTTTAATTTACAATTTCATACTTTAAAAGGATTTTTTCCTCCCAAAGAATCATGAGATCATCTTTTGACAACAGAAATATCCTTTCAACAGGAAAAGTATTCTAGTGAACAAGCACATCCACTTCTTCCCTTTTGGAGGACTGGGTTCTGGTTAAACTACAATGCAGCAGAAAATTGCAGCAGATTTCTTCAATCTGCTTAGGGCCATTTGAAACATAATCCTACTTTAGCTTTTACCATCAGAACTATGGACACATTTACAATCTCTTTCCTGCTGTCTTCCCTCACACTCTCCCACTGGAGACCTTTTTATCACAGAACTAAGAGAAAATCAGTGATGACCTAATCTGTTTTATTTGAAAGCAGTTGCTACCACCATCAGATTCCATCTGATTCTTTTAGTTCCAGTTATTTTGCATTTTAGGGGTCTAGTTAAAGGAAAGGGAAAGAAAAAAAGCCTTTTCCCAATTAATTTTCTATCAATAAACCTCCCAGATCAGGAAGGCCAAGACAAAACTGCATCTTTTGGATAGAACAGATACACAGGAACCTCATAAAAAAAAAAAAAGATCTCTGCAGAAGGGAATCACAGAAAAAAAAATCCTTTTCCATCTTATCGTAAAAAATCATAGAATTTTTGCTGAACAGGAGGAGTCATGACAACATCAGGTGAATATATTTTCTATAAGCCAGTAACAGTGAGAGGAATTGGATTATCTGTAGCATAAGTGGCCCACAAACCTATGGGGAGTGTTTATTAATAAACTTCCATTATTTGTCCAGTTTCACAACTTGAGAAGGTTTGGAAAAGACTGCACATCCTTGCTACAATGACCATTTTGTCAGCTTCAGAAATTTGTTTATTGACCTGAGATTTCAGGTGCTTTCTATACACTGCAGAAGTTTGCTTTAGGCTTTTGGTATCATTGTTTTACCTCACATGGTATATCAAGCTCAAATACATTTAGTACATAAAATATGTATTTTAATATTGAACAATATAAGTGTTATTCCTAATGAATTTGTCACTGGAATCTAATACATAATTCTATAAACTCATAATTTTATAAAACACAAATAAACTTACAAGCACTTACTTTAAAAAAAAAAAACCAACAAACCTCTGTGCTTTTTTTTCCTCTCAGATTTCTTCTGTAACTTTTTCCTTTCTGCTGTCAAACTTTATGAAGATAGTTTCACAGACTATACCACTGTCATATATGTTGCCTCTATGCAATGAAATATTCTTTATGCTAACTTATAAACAATTGATGTCTATGGTTTTTGTCTTGATGACAAAAAACTTCAGTACAACAATGGGGAACTCTAATCCTTAGAATTCACAACTGGCTTCCTTAAATCAGGATTTTCCTTATGAGCTACATGCATCAAAATGTACTTGAGAAAACGTGCTATTAATGCGTGAAATTAAAATGCTTTACACTTCTAAATTCTCAAGAGAGAACAGACTTAGTATGTGAAGTAAATCTTGTTTGTTTTCAGAAATGTTGACTCATTAGCTCTCTAGGTGTTCTGTTCAGGCACCCATAAAGCTACATATCAGACAAAAATAAAGATCAGTCAGATTAGGCAGTGTGCAATCATCAGAAGCATAATTTACAAAATTCAGGATTTAAATTTTTATCTAATTATTTTAATTTTCAGGATGGGAAGACTAGAGTGATCATTACTGAAAGTGAATGTGACCAATATATAGATCAATTAATAAACATAACTGTAAAGAAGAATAATGTTTGAAAGTTGAAGAAATACCAGCCAAAAAGCTTTTCCAAAGCAATTTAAACTGTTTATGAAAGAGAAATTCAAGGTGGAAAAGTATAAGCCAAAACGACCTTTTGAAAATAATTAAACTGATTGCTTTCTTATAAGAAATTGAAGGTGGAGAAGTATAATTACTGACTATATACTTTATACAAGGTTTTCTAGACATATTAGAACGTGTGGATTTTGGCTAACTTCCAATAAATTGCAGTAATGGCACTATACTGCCTGGTATCTGGATAATGTCCATCATAGTTCCCTTGTTGTAATTACCTCAATGGCATATTACCCAAAATTTTATAAAAGGCACAGGGGTGCCTTCTACAAAAGGAGGAGAAAACATAAAATTCCAAGAGATAAAGAAAGAATATAGCCCAACAAAATGTGGTTAGTTTAATTTCCAAGAGCCTGTGTAATATCAAGCCAGATCATTTTGTATGCTCCAATAGTTCTTGTCAATTATAGGAAAAGCTGATTTATCTGGCCAAAGCATACCAGGAAATTACCATCATTTTCTTCAGATTATAGCCTCATGAGTTTGTTATCCCTGAATTTTCTTAAATGTGGGTTCAGAAGTTGAAATAATATCTCACAACAGCCAAGTTCCATCGCATTTAAGTCAAAGTATTTTTGTGTAATTTAATTTTGAAAACATAAATCACTATTAGTGTATTAAGAAAATGGACACAGAGTCATTATTAAGATTTCAAAAGTACAAAAAATGTTTTGAGAATGCTCCAGAGGGCCAAATGGCTCCAAGTGAATAGGCTACCTGCTAACTCTAATTTGCTGTTTGGAAGGCCAACCCGTCTACATGGAATTCCCATGTAAAATATTTTAGAGTCAAAAATGTCTCGGAAAATGTTTGAATATTCATCTGATGCTTTTTGAATTTCTGATCCCTAATGATTTCCTGCAGAAGAAGTAGCTATATTTGGTAGGAAAGAAGAATTGAAACGTGTTCGTCAGAAAAAATCATCTTGCCTTGAAGCCTGTTCTCAGGTTTGATTTTGGTGTGCATTTGAAATTCAAATTACTGTCAAAATGACCTCATGCTCTTACTTAGCAAAATCTTTTCTGCTAATGTAATACCTCTTCTGCTTTACTGTAGGTCCCTAAGGTAATTGCTTCTCAAGGTGCCATAGTATGCCCACAAATACCAAGATGAGAAGCCTAAATACAAGGTGGTGAATGGATTAGACTGTGACTGTTTATTTGCTTTGGGTTTTATTATTCTAATGAAAATCTCTCATGTAAATTTCCCATATTCTTAGGCATCAAAAGGTTTGGGCTAACAAGTATGTTAAGAGTGTAGGGTCCAAAGGGGTCCAAAGGGTCTAAAGGGTCCAAATGGTCCAAAGGGTCCAAAGGGTCCAAAGCAATATTCCTGGGAAACAATGACGGAGAGAAGGCAAATGTCTCTCACCACAAAGTCTTGGAATGCAAACTGTAGTAGGAGAGCTATTTTGGAGTACAGAAGAGTCCTCTGTGATGCACAGTTACTATGTTTGGGGCCAAACCCCTCTTTATCCCATTTCATGGCAGTGAAGAAAAAGGACAGAAGCAAGGAGCTGCACTGGTATCTTAACCATTAAGTGTTCATATAGCATGTAACATTCTTCAAAATGTTAGTAGATGGTAGCAGAGACCTTTAACATGCAGCCCATCAAAATAATTTTCCTAGTGATCACATAACCTCAAAATATGAATGTGCCTCCCTGACCTCTGTGTTCTTTGCTTTCCAAATGCTTTGTGAACTCTATGGAGGCACATGACATTATTTTTTAAATACAGTGAGCAGGAGAACCAAGCACCTGTTAGTGACCCCTAGTTTACTTTTAATGATCTGCATAGGCACAGTTAAGAACACTTTGTTATGCATGAGAGAGATCCAAGTTAACTTGCTCACTAGGCTGAATTTAAAGACCAAAATGTGTTTAGTTTCATGGTAGCTGAATTCTTACATAAAAAACCCAAAAAAAACCCCCAAAAAACAAACAAACAAAAAAAAAACCCACAAAAACAAAAAACCAAAAAACAACAACAAAAAAAAAACCAACCAAAACATTACAACTTTATATAACAATAAAGATCTTCACCTTCTTCAGTCTGTCAGCTAGCCTCTACTTCTCTCTTTCAGATTGTTGGAATCTTTCTCTAGCAACTTAAGGTATATCTTCCTGAACTGATTCTGTTGGATAAAATGGTTCTTGCCTTTCCCCTTTCCATCTTTTGTGAGAGAAAAAAAGGTCAGAGAACAAATCTGATACTTTTCCTGTAGCTAGCAAGAATGTAGCTTTCTTCCTGGTGTGAGCACTTTTGTCCTTGATCTCCACCTGGTTATTGTGAAGCACCTTGGGCTTTCAGAAAAATCACATTTTACCTTTCTCATCCACTGCTGTTATTGCATAACCTAGTAGACTCCAGATTTTGATCTGCTTGCCCATTGCATTACTAACCCTACTTATCAGTGCAGATGCATTGATAAAACACTCTCTTTGACTTCCTGGATTATTTTTCTTTGCTCATCAAAGGAAGAGAAATCATGAAACTGTATACACTGAAACCAGGAAAGGGATAATAAATATTACTTCCTGGTGCAACTCTTCCCTTCATAGATTTCTTTGTTGCATAAAATTGAAGCAAAAAACCCCACACTTAAACTTCAAAATTTGTTTGATGGAAATGGAAAATACACTAAAAATGTGCGTATAAGGGTTTCAACCCTTTCCTCTGCTCGAAAGAACTAGTATGTGGTATTAAGTCAATATATTACATATTTAAAAGCAAAATAAATAAAATAAAAGGAATGCAGCTCAACACCAAGGAATATATAAACAGTGTCCTGGCACTTCTCTTCAAAAAGTATTCCTGGGGATCATTACTGTCTACAGCAGCTGAAGAGGCACTTAATGTTAAAACCCAAGTCCTTAAATGTACAAGAAGCACATTTTCAAAAATTTTATGTTGGACTAAAAATTTTTTTCCCATCTTTACTTTCTGAACAGTCTGCTTTTCAGAATTTTGTTTTTCACATTCAGTTTCACAAGGACAGGATTTTAAAGAAAATATTAAATCCGTAAGTAAAACGAAATAGAAGTACAGAAAATGTCTTACAGCAGAACTTCTAGCCAATATCAAGTTTAATTAACAGGAAAAAAAAAAAGAAAGTAGTAATTCCTTGTTTCATTTAATAGGCAGCACTGCTACAGCACTGTAGCAAAACATTGCATGATAACAGTAAAGTATTAGGCTGCCAACCATACATTCTGCTTCATAATATAAATTCTGCCTATCTCCAAATGCAAGAATAATGAAAGTGAAAAATATCAAAGGAATTACAGGTTTGTTATCAGAATTTATAATTAATTTATTTTGTTTATCAAGAGTGAAAGCTGCTAAAGCAGAGAAATCTTTTTTTTTCTCTCTCTTTTTTTTTTTTTTTTTAAATGTTTGGATACTTAGCATACCCAGAATAGTCAGAAGTATGAAAATTTTCACACCATTTTTGAAAGAAATATTAAACTACAAATCTGATTGAAAGATTAATATAAGAACATTTAATTCTGTCTGCCAATTTTAGCCAACTTGTTCTTTGAAATATCAACCTCTGGTCATTATAAAAGGTATGGGACTAGAGTAGGCTTCTAGTCTGTTTAAGCATGGCACTAGTTAAGTTCTTCTGACTCATTAACCCTAAGATGGCATAGGATTCAAAAGAACTAATTGAAAAAGCCTTTTAAACCACTCGGTAAAGTTAATTTTTACAAAATTGTATGAACTATTACTCTTTCACTTTAATCTATAATGACATCGGTTTACTTACATCTTCAAAGTCTATGTTTGTTTTTTCTTTTTTTCACCCTTTTCAAGGGCTTTTTTCTTTTAAGAGATATGAAGTCATATGAAGTTCTGTCAATGTATCAAACACAGTAAATCTATGCAGAAAAATGTGTTTGAGCATTAGTTCTCTCCAGTCTACATTGTTTATAATGAAAGACAGCTCATATATTGCTTATTATTAATATCCAAGAGAGCTGAACAGCAGAGAAGGAAACTTTCCACTCACAGAAACCTTTTATCTTGACTCAGCTGAAAGTTAATATACTATAGTCTCAGTTAATAGATGATCAAAGACATAACCTAGTATGAGGATTAAAGAGATCTCTGCTGTGACCATCTTCATGTATTCTGCACAGCAAGGTATTAATGCAAGCAAAGATAAGTCCAAAAAGCCAATATTGATTTTTAAAATGAAACCATCTTTTAATCTAAAATAGGTGAATATGAAAAAATGTCACCATGCACTTGAAAAACAACAATGAAAAGATAACAGCAGGAAATTAATTAGTTTAGCGGAAAAGTGAGATTTATTGTATCAGGTTTTCATTTGAGAAGCCATTCCTAGTCAGCAAAAGACTTTAATGTATGTTTAACTAGAAACATATTCATAAGTTCCATGAACTTTGATGTGGTATAACGCATTCTTAAATGTTAATATTAAAGTAGTGATTAATACCTAATGTTATTTATGCTAAACTCAAAAACATTTGCCAAAAAAAGGATTATAGCGCTTGATTCATTCTCTTCATTTCCCCTATAAATCTAATGTATGCATATTCTTTATGTTTAGTCTAATTCTGTTGTTATTTTTTTTATTTGAATAGGAAAATAAAGTATTATTGCAATATTTTTCTGTACTGGTTTACTTCTAGACATTATATTTCAAAAAATAAGGCCTGACAAATATATGATTATGAGTATGGAATACTGACTTGCTAGATGATCCATATTTTTAAATAAAAACCTGGAACATTTCTCATTCTAATAATTATTTTCCTCCTTTATGTTCTTTATAAAAATTGCTGGCCACTTTAATCATAAAATGAGAGGGAGAGAGTGGGTCTGAATAAATGAGAATATCAAATGTTTATGTTTTATGTACATAACCAGGAACAGAAACTCAAATATGGATATTTTAGGAGAAATACACTCTGGAAATAACTATTGTAGGGAAATACTGCTGTGTATGGAAAGCAAGGAAGTCAGATTGGAATGCTGCTATGGAGAATTTAACATGAGATAGTTGTACTGTGGAGGGCTTTATAAGGAGCACTGATGCTGTGAGTTCTTATGTCATGGCAAATGAAAAAATGAGGCAATCAATTCTTCACTGTAAATGTGACATGCTACTTTTCATTACTGAAGAAGATGAGCAAATGGAAAGACAACTATTCTGAAGGAACAACCGCCCTGGAAATACATGCAAATCTTGATCTCCTCTTCAGTGACTGGGCCACAAAACCATCTTCTAAGCATTGGCTGTCAAAGATTTATATTATAAAGGGATTAGGTCTCCCAGTCATATTCAGCTGACTAACAAAACTGTTCTAGAACATGCAAATCCTCTTAAATTTTTGTTTATGTTTATGTAGATTAAATATATGTGCATGTGTGTTTATATATATGTATAATAATGTAAAATTTTTGTAGGTTATGGGTTATGTTATAAAATTATGAAGCAAGAGATTAATCAAGTAGGAAAATAAAACAACTGTAGTGGCACTTCTATTCATGAATATGTGTAATTGGCATTTCAACTTCAATACTGAATGATAGATGAATAGTGAATAGTGATGATAGATCCAATACACTAAGCAAATAGGCATTACTAATGCTAGCTGAATATATCTAAGAACACTGCTACAAAATAGACAAACATACCTAAGACACCTTTATTTTTAAAGGCTAGAGGAGGTCACATTTGTAGTAGTATTATTCTTGTTTTAATTAATCACCCTTTGTTCCTTGAATATCTCAGTGATGTGGCAAGGTTTCAGAAAAGTGTAAAAGCTGCTAGAATTTTCTTAGGAAAAGACTGTATGAACAATTTTCATGTATATATTTAATTACTTTTCTTCACAAATCAGTACAGTTGCTAGACACTGTCAGAGGAAATTTATGTGCAGAACATGCTCATGTTTTGTACATCAGGTTGCTTTACAGTCCTAAAACAGAGCAACAGCTGATTTTTCAGCTTTGATTGGAGGTATGTGGATTAAAATAATGAAGTTTGCATGTTGATAAAGTTATAATTGATCTGTCTTCTGTTGCATATATGTTGACTGAGACTTTCTGGGCTGCTCTTCTAAGAGAATCCACACAATTTGGAGACTCTAGTATATGCTATAAATCCATTATAAGGCACATTAAATCTGTTATATACTACTTTATTATTTCAAGGAAATCTTGTAGTTTTACACAGTTACTCTGTTTGACTTGTTTTATAATAAAAATGCAGAGAGAGATATCTGTTCAAGATTTAAATGGGGCAGCTTAAGAAGCAGGGAGTCCTACTGTTACTGTTGACTTGGAGAAAGCCCAAATATAGTTAAATTTTATATTGAAGTGAATGGAGATGACTCACATAATTGGTTGCTGCAGGTAAGTTGCTAAGAAAGAAGATTTCATTTTAAGTTATTACAGTTAAGCTAAAATTATTGTCTCATTATTATTATACACTGACATTTTTTAATCCTCTTTTGTGTAAGAGTGATGGAATAGACAGGTTCTGCACCTATGCCATATACGTCCCAATCTGCCTGATTTTTCCAATGAAACTTGTATTCACAGTTGCCTACTAATTGCACTGCTGGAAAATATTTTTCTGGACACAGATATCAGCAATTGAAGTCCTGAAACTGTCTTCACATGACAGAAATATTCTGAGGACTTTCCTGTGCCATGACCCATACCAAATCTTACATAAATCTGATTTATTACACAAGTCATGAAGTCAAGAAAAACTATCCCTCATATTCCTTTAAAAACAGTGTTGTCCTATACATACGAACAGCTTTTTAATATAGTGCGGGATGCATGATTTCCATGAGAACAGCATGTGTGAAATTAGAATTGTAGCTCTTCGTTTAAGATTCTATTCTCTAAAAAATCACCTGAAATTATCTTTCTTTCCCATTATGCAACCTCCATTTTGAGAAAATGGAATAAAAAATTTCTGCCTTACATTAATGATATAACGACATCACTGGATATTTAATATTTTGTACTGCCTTTGCATCTTTGTAGGTACTTGCAGTATTTTCACACTTCTCCACACCTACTTCTCTGTTGGCTTTGGATTCAAGAAAATTAGATACAAGCCACAACCTCTCTGAATATTTGCATTTTATAATTTACTCTCCACTCTGACTGAAAAAAATGAAGAGAACAATACTCAAGTTATGAGAATTTAATGAAGATTGTGTCTGTGTTTTCTTGTGCAGAATTAATTTTTTTTTATTTCCCTTGTTTTCCTCCTCCTTTGCCTGAAAGTATTATTCTAAGTGTGACCATTTCTTCTTTGTTTATATGAGAACAAAAAAAGTCAGTGAGTGGCTGCACAACAGAGATACCATAAAATGGAAAAAAAATCCCTTAAATAGTATCAGATAATAAAATAATTATTTGGATTTAAGCAGAATAAAAATATTGCATAACTATGTGACAATACTGAAATTCTCAAATTACAGGAAATATGGACAACTAGAAATCAAAAAATTGCCTAGATGAGAGTTTGAGATTTAAACCATATATCCATCTATACAAAGCAGGACTAGGAATCCCTAGATGATTACCAGGAATTTTTACCTAGTCTTTAACTGAAAATTTTAATTATAAAATTTCAAAAACTATAGACTATTTAGTTCAGTGCTTAGGAGTATTTTCCTAATGTCCAGTCTGAATCTCTTTACAGGAATGTGAAATTATAATTTCATTCTCTTCCAATTCTGAATGAAAAAGAAAAAAAGTTTTTGCTTTCTCTTTGAAGACTACTATCACATCTCTTCCCAGTTTTCTAGACTAATATACCCATAGTAAATTACACAGTAATTTTGCACTTATTTCAGCAATAACTTGGGGGATCTGCCTTTTTTAAGCATGATGCAAAAATCTTATAGAATGTCTGAATTTAAATCCAAGCACAAGCAAAAAAGATATACATTTTGAAAAGTATTGTTCATGGTATTGTTCATGAAATTAAATGAATGCATAAATATGTTTATTGCATGAACTGTATGATGGTAAATATGAGGGAGAAAAGAGACTAAATAAATGAAAGAAATTTGTTGTTGAAAGTAAATGAAGAGTCAGTGTAAACAGGGTAGAAAGAATTTCACCTTTATTGCCATCTGTACATTGATGAAGATTGCTTCTCTGTGTATTTTTACTGCCTACTGCCACTGAAATGTATATTCACTTCTTTAACACCACATGTAGTGTCAAACAGCAGTGCAAATGGGGGACAAGAAGACTAGTACAAGCAGTTATACAAGAACGGCTATAAGTTTACATCAATAAGGGTTTTTTTATTTATTTATTTTAATTTGTTCTGGTTTTGGTCAGCTAGTCGAATACCACCTCATTCATCCCAGTATTAAACAGGAAGTCCCTGAAGTGAGTTACCCTAAATTAAGTCCTTTCTTCTTTCCTTTTTTTTCTTTTTTCTTTTTTCTTTCTTCCTTTTTTTTTTTTTTTTAATTTTTTAAAATTGTATACCAAAAGCTTTTTTTAAAAATATAAAGTTCTTAAATCAAAACACTAGAATACACAAATGCCTATTTTCTGGCTTAAAATACCACAAAATCTTCTGATTCAATAGCCAAATTAGATGCTTAACTTGAAAAATTTGGACTTAAAATGCTTTAAAATACTGTTTACTACTTAATCTCTGCTGTCTTATTGCTATTGAAAATTATATTGCTAAAGTACAGGCAGTGATATATTTTTATAAAATACTCTTATAATACTCAATTATGAGATCATGTAATATTATGAACCAATATTTTTGCAGATTTAAAAAAAAAAAAGGAAGAAATTGTTCTGGCACACACTGTGTTGGCAAATATTGACTCTCTGAAATTGTGATCATAAAATTACTATTCACTGACATAATTTTATCTGATGTTCAAAAGCCCATACCAAAAGCTGGACTTCATCTCTTTTAAACCTAAATTCAGGCATATTAAATGTACATCAAATGAAACATACTAAATAAAAATTTCTAGTTTAAAGGATGCATTAAGTTGCTAGGAGTTTAAATGAATTGGAATAACTTTGAGGTAATTTATCTTGCAAGTTACAACAGATACTGAGTCATTTGACTTTTTTTCTAGATTATTGGGGGACATCTGACTACCTCAGAATAATTGGAAAGTCCTCTACATGACTGTAGATGCTGATCATTTAGAGAATGCTCAGCTGTATACTTTCATAAGTCTCATTAAAGGGAATTCACTGAAGCAGCCACGTAATAATAAAAATACTTCCTCTTTTCTAGACACCTAATAAATGTATTTCCTTGTAATATGTAGTTAAATTTAGTGATGAAAATGAAGTTAGAATTGACTATTTTTTTGCATTTTCAACATAATTTCAAGACTGTTGAGAGCATAGGGTGGAGTTTTACTGACATGTGACAGATGAGGTGGAAATACAAGTGTGAGAGTCATTGAACATCATGAAGTTTTATAATATATCATCATTATGAAAACACCTGTGCTGAAGGACAATGTGCTGATATACAGAAATATCTTTTCTGTGGTTGATAAAATTTTCATTCTTCCCTGCAATGGTTAGAAAGAAGAACAATACTGTCTACTGGATAGAGTATTTATAGACTACTTGAAAAGCGTTCTACACTGATAAAACATTGCAGATTTTTGTAGCAGAAATAAGGCTGGATGAAATCTTCCCTGTCTTTCAAGTCATTGAACTGAAAAAGAGCCACTTCAGCAACTATTTTTGAATGAGCCTGCAGTTCTAATCTTCTGCCTGTCTGAGAGATGAAAGGAGTAAAGGTAAAAGAAAATAAAAATCATGAAGTACACAGGACAAAATGCAACCCCAGAAAATTTTCAGATGATAAAATGCTGCTAAGGTTGATACACCACATGGTTATGCTGTCCTTTGAAAAGAACTCAGTAGCCTGGAGAGATGGCTACCAGGGCTTCCATAAAGGTTAACAAAGAGAAATTTGAGACCTTGCACCAGGATCCATTCTCTTGCCTGGGTTCTATAAAGAATTTTTGTGGACTTATAGAAATATGGTATGCAATTTGACATTTTGTGTTGAAAAAAATTCTGTCATGTTTTCCCCTTTCTCCAAAGTACCTTTTACAAAAAAGGTTGCAAACCAAGAAACAGGGAAGAAAACTAGAGACAGCAATATAAATAAACATGAATATTCTTCAAAGCTTTTTATAGCTGAGTGTTCAAAAGTATTCCTTTTTTGGGTACTGTATTGCTCAAGAATAGCTTCATGGATTTTTAGATACTTGTAGCACAGTATCTGCAGAAAGCAATGTAGTAAAGATCATCTATTGTTCCTGCACTGTCATTGCTGGATATGATTATGTGTTAAGTTAAACTATTTTCCTTTAGACTAAAAAAGTTGTGCTGTTGCTTTATAGATGGCATTTCCTTTAGCAGCTATCAGTAAAAATTATATGTACCTTACTTTGTACATGTTCAACAAATAATTTTTTAAAATAATTATTTTAGAGGGTGTGAACTTGGTAGAGGACACTCTTTCTTGGCTATCAGAATTTTACAGACCTGGAACAAAGTACTCCTAGCTGTAGTACTGAAAAAACAGTGAGCCAATTGCTGGTCTATTTTGTATACCTACTATATTTAAACATACACATCCTTGTTTGATGGACTGATCAGGAAGACATTAAAGAATTACAGCTATAAGGACAACAGAACAAAAAATTTTAAATTTCACCACTGCTAGTGCTTAGCTCAGATCAACATATATATGTTAAAAGCAGGAGGGTATTTGTACATGAGCTCAAAATATTTTTTCTACTTCTCAAGGTATTAAAGGGTTATAAAGCTCTGCAATCTAGAATTCAAATTACAAAAATTAACGTGGACACACATGACTGTAAATATCCACAAGAGTCTAGTAGGTAATTTGACAGTGAGAGACTTTATACTGCTTCATGCATTGCATAGAGTGACATTAATTTTGTGAACAGGTATGCCACAATTTTGTTTCCTTTTGTCTGAGATATAGCCCTATCAAAATAAGTACTTTTTAAAAAAATTATTTGCTATAAAAAAATTGCTTTTTGTGTTTTTTTATGGTTTTTTTTAGGCCACTATCTAAAATTATCCCATATTCAAATCAAAGCACAGATTTGAACAGTATTGAAGTTGTGTCTCAAATAAAAGCATGGGTCTAATGTGAGACACCTCTGATGTAATTTTTAAAATACCTAGTTTTTCTGCTGTTCATTGCACAGCTTCCATTTTTGCATCATAGGGAAGAGTAAGGGTATGTTTTGTGAATATTTCAGATATGCTCAGTGTCACATAAGCACTTTCATCAGAGGCAGCAATGCATTCCTGTTTCCTGCCAGGAATCAGTAGGAAAATGAGAAGCTGATCCTGTTCAGCTTTTTTAATAGTTTCATAGACCAGAGAGCACACCTATCCCTGGCAAGTCAGCAAGGTGTGTTTGACTCGTTTTGAGTTGAGCCTAGGAGCCAGGTCTTTCCCAACTTAGTACTCTAATGACTGCACATCTGACAAAGGCTAGATCCTGGACTGCAGGAGCCTCTATCCTGATTAAACAGAGATGCTACTCTAAGTCAAAAGTTTGTCCTTCAGTGTGTGCCAGTAGACTAGTTAGCTAGACAGCTGTAGAGTTAGATAGATTTCTGAGTATTCCTCTGATATATAGAGCTCCATTTATTCATTATTAGTTACTATTTTGGTGTACTTTCTTCCCAATTTGGCTGTCTAGGAAACTAGTTCTCTTTCCTTCCCTAGCATGAGACACTGTGTCCCATGGCTTGTAAATGCCACTAGATTCATTCCGTAATTTTGTGTAAGTTCTGAAGTCATCATTTTGCTAAATCAGAATCTATTTCTTTAGACAAACAAACAAACAAAAATAAATGACACTTCTTAAAATTCTGCTCAGGACTGATTTTATTTTTAAAAAAGCAAGAATTGTCAAGCTAACTACATTTGGTGTAATCTCTTTTGCCCAAAGCATGCTGATTGATAGTTCCCTGATTGTGGTTTTTACAATTTAAACACCTCATTCACTCAGAATAGGTTTATAGGCATAAGTTAAATTACATTTTTTCCTGTGGCAGAGATCCAGCATATTTTACAACTGATTCACAATAAAAGCTCAGAACACATCTTATCCACATGCCGCATTTCACACAGTGTTTACCTCATTAGTGCCAGTGGAGAAAGCCCAAGAGCTGAGAAATTTTCAATATATTATATTTCAATAACTTCACACAAACAGATTGTTTACTTGTATAACATGTAGAATTTATGCATGTTGATAGCCAAAATATATTATTAATGCTTTCCTAACTGTTTCATCCTTATTATCCTAATGAGCTAACTTCTAGGTTACTGAATTTCTTTGCCATCACACAAGCAACTCTAGCATCACAGATTTATATGACTCTGTAGCATGACAAGCTGATTCTGCTGATAGGAAGGGGGAAGAAAGATTAATCGAGTACCAAAATACGTTGACAGAATCATTCCCACTTGGTATAAAGGTTATTTGAAAAATACAATTTGCATATCTTGGCTGAGTCAACCCTCTTGTTTTCAGTTTGTGTTTGTAAAAGTCAAGCCCAGTTCTGCTAAACACATGCTCTGCTTTTACTGACTTCAATGTTCAGCATTTTGTCAGGATTAAAAAACAAGGTAACAGAATTAAGTATTAAATCCACCATGAAGTTTCCTGCTTTGGATTTTCTTTCCCCTTTTTCTCCTTTATCTTTTTCTAGTTTGGGCTTTCAGCAAGGATTAAAGTCTTCTTGAATCTATTTTTTCGTCATATCTGTATGTGTGTATATATTTAGAGATACAGACTTCCTAAATATGCATAGATAAATCCTTGCTAAATAATACACTGAAATTGCACTAGCTCAGGAGACCAAGTAAGAATGTAAGCCACCTCTGATTTGGACTTCTGGTTTAGACTGATTATTTAAACAGAAAAAAAGGCAAAGTAAAATATAATTTTTATTGTAAAGGACTTAAATATCTAAAATCTTGTCTACTGTGATATTGTCAAACAAATTTGTCTTTTCAGCTTTTTCAATCTTTTCAGATTTTTCAATCTTTTCAGATGACTGAAATAAGCATGTATTGACAATAACACCTGCAGAAAGTGGACAAAATTGTTAAGAACACAGAGAAATATAGAATTTTTTTTTTTAGTTTTTTTATTTGTGTAGATATATTGAAAATGTGCCTTGTAGGATACTAGTTTTAGGATGTTACATTTTTCAGATGATCAAGTTTCCTTAGGTCTGTGATGTCTTTACAGATGAATTTGAAAATAGAAATATTAACCACACTAGTGCAAAAAAATATATGGTTTCTTTTTAATTTAAGCTGCAAATTATTGTTAACCATATGTAATTTTTTGTTTTGTTTTGTTTTGTTTTTTTTTTTTTTTGTTTTGATAATACGCTTATAATGCATGGGGTCCCTTCATGGTACATAATAAAACCAAGTTTGGGTGGCCTCTGGTTTAGATGTTACATAGGTTAGAAAAGGAAATGCAGAAAAATATACAATCCTCTCCAGAACAGGGGATACCAGCCATGGAGCAATTAAAAAGATTGTAAATTCCTCTGAGAAAAATGAATGAACAGAGCAGAGCATTTAGGACTGTTCTACATGAAATCATACCTAAATAATCACATGTAGTCAACAAAACTGGAAACAAATCTTAGAGATTATAAATTCCTCAGAGAAAAATGCTTCTTTAAGCAGTTTTGATAGATAGAGGGGGCTCAGAATTCCTAAATCTGTTTTAATCCTTTTCAGGTATTATTTTCTAGTTTAAATATTTTCCAAACATCCTTACCTTTTTCATCTTTCCCATAAGATTTGGAAGGAAATTAGAAACATTTGAATATTGCTCCAGTTTGTTAAGCAAGCCTTTGTATTGCCTGTTCAAAGGATAAATTTTCAAATAAGGGATGCTCACTACAGACAACATTTAGTTTCATCAGATCTACGTTTCTTTTCAAAATTCAATGATGGAAGGCATAGACAAAAGTTCTCCCATTAGAAAAACAAGGAATTTCAGAAAAGTGTATTCCATCTTCTTTAGAAACACTTATTTTACCCATCATGAAACTTCACAGGTCACTGTGTTGAGTCAAGATATAAAGTCCTGAATTATGTTCATATAAAACATTGTGCAAATTTGAGGCAAAAAAACTTCTGCTCATTACCTGTCTCACTTCAGTATAAAACTGGCATCTAATTTGTAACTCATGTACTGAGCTTCTATTAACACTAATTTAAGGCTAAATGAATTCAAATAACTCTTTATGGTTTTCTCTGAAATACTCAAAGTCACTATTTGGCTACAGAATGGCAGATTATTTAAGTAATAGAATAATAATAAGAAATAAGGAAATAAGGAAATTAGTAACAGCTTATTACGTTAAGACCAATTTAAGAACATAAATATCTTCTCTTATAGAATTCTGAAAAGATTTTTTTCAAAGCAGTAATTTCCATAATAATACACAAATATTGAAATTACTATGATTCCTTAGAGAAGTCAGACATCACTTTTATTTCAATTTTATTAAAATTTAGGGAATGAAGTTCTAGTGTCACTTAAATATCAATTACTGATATAAAGCATTATCATCTTCTTTCAGCATTTCTCATAAGAACAGCAGCCGAAGAACAGTCATTCAGAGAATTATAAAAATGAAACCGTTTAGCTTTAAAAAAAAAAAAACAACTTCAAATGAAACAGATTGTTTGTGTGTGGTGTTCAAGGAAGTGCTAAACTGTATTTTCAAAATACATTCTTTCTGCAAAGCTCTAAAGCTAGTATGTCATATGGATCTGAGGACTTCACACAATTAATTGCACAAAACAGGAATTTTAAGGGGAAAGTTAAAAATGTCATCTATATTCTTTTGAAGTGGCCTTTGATGTATTAAATGTATCATTTAATTAAATAAAAATGCTGCTAAAAATCTGAATATATATTTTCTAACAAAGGTTGCAACCTTTTAGAATGAATCAACCCTGAGAAGTTTTCTTCTTTTCTCTTTTTTTTCACATTTTTCTCTCCCTGTAGTTTATATTGCTAATATATTTTAGTTTTTTATTTCAAATGTAGGATTCTTCAGCAGTTCTTAAAAATGCATCTGCATCGTGACAAAATAATTCTTAGAATTTTCCCAGTATCCTATCCCAAACAACATATATTGAAAAGCATTCCAGAAAACTTAATAAAAATTGTTCAACTGTTTTTTTTCCCTTTTTTTTCCTTATGAAATCTTTCTTCTTTCTATAAGTAAAAATTTTGCCAGTGTTTTCCTTTAGTAGAATCCATTTTAAACACATAAATTTAACTTACTGCCTTCTTTCTTCCTGGCACATTTCTCTGGATGCTGAAGCACATTCAAAAGGAAATTATCCTTGTTTGAGAATCTTCATTGTTATTCACATAGATGCTATAAAGGCAAAAAAAAAAAAAAAAAAACAGTAAAAAATAGGAAAATATTTACCATGCCTGTTGAACCTCTAGATNTTTTTTTTTTTTTTTTTTTTTTTTGCAGATGGAAGGGGACTTCTGTGAAAGTCCTGCAAGACATTATATTCCAGTTTTCTAAAAGTCATACCAGAGTGCAATCACAGAAGTAGCTTTTATTAATGTTGTTCCATTGCTGATCTGATATTTCAATTTTTTTTTAATGACCCATCTCTTTAGTATTCCTTGTAGATACTAATTATGAGTCATGAAAAAAGCTGTTGCAAAAATTATCTGTATTTGGACTGAAATGTTAGCTGATGCTACCATATACTACATTGTACTTTACATCCCTCAGGTCTATGAGTATCTACTTTTGGTCCTGGAGATGGGAGGACAAGCTTCTCTGACTGTGAAATTATTACAGTCTTCTAGGAGCAATGCAGCCTGCACTTGATTAAATGTTCTGATCTTTGTGACTATTCCCATTGCAGGAACACTTATGGGAATAGATTAACTGAGAGAAAGCACAACTCACAGAGAAGCTAAAGAAAGGGAATGGTGAAATCAAAATAAAATGGTATTTCAAACCAGTGTTTCTAACCTTGCAATATCTGAAAATCTTAGAGATGATAGAAGTTGACACTGATTTGCACCTTAGTAAATAAACTGCTAGAATTCCACTCCAAGAATAAAACAACATTACTATCACCATGCAAAGCTTTAAACAATGTCTAGTTACAGTCATTTCCTTTCAGAAGTGTCATAAAATGCATATTAGACATGGAAATTTTTTTTTTTAATGGCAGAAAATAGGTGTTAAAAAACTCAGTGTTAATAGTCACATAAGTCAACTTTGCATATTAGAAGATATGAAAGTATTAGAGGGAAGGGCAGGGTGAATTAAAACAAAGAAATGGGAAGGTAAATGGTGAAATTTTATCTATAACTTCATGGGAAAATTTGTTCCTCATGCAACTGCGGTTTTACAGAACTAGGAATTTGAGAAGGATTTTGTTATAATCAATAAATTTAGAAAGCTTTTGTATATCAACACCTTATTAAAGTCCAGGATCCTCATGTGGGTTTTGTTGATACCATTACTCTTTGGAGAGTTATGATTTAGGTGACAATTCAATCTCACTCTACCAAAGCTCTGCTGCCTTTTCAGTAGGACTGATGAATGAAATATTCATATGCTATAATTGTCTTCTTAGATAAAGTCCTAGAGCATTTCAATAAATCACACAATAAACAAATTGTCATGGACTATTTTCAAGCCTTCCATAGAATAGATGTTTGCACAAGAAGCAGAACAGCAGAAAGTTTCCAGTCTGGCAATTGATTCATACTATTTTTGCTATCTTAATGGTGCAGGTTATAGTTGAAACTTAATTCTATGTGAGGATCATTTTAGCATGTAGCATATTAGTATTAAAATAAATCAAGTGTTCAAAAACAAAAGAAATATATAGCTATTAAAAATAATGAGTTTATAACTGCGTATTAAGCTATATACTAAAACTGGAGTGTATTACAGTAATTTCATGACTACAGTAA
The DNA here is from genome assembly GCA_013186435.1 of Turdus rufiventris. NCBI lineage: Eukaryota > Metazoa > Chordata > Aves > Passeriformes > Turdidae > Turdus > Turdus rufiventris. Next base: position 7,687,025 of record PYHW01010620.1, on the reverse strand, counting down.
TTGCACGACTATAAGGCACATGCTTTTGACTAAAATTTTGGCCTGAATCCGGAAGTGCGCCTTATAGTCTTGTGCGCCTTATATAATGGACAAAGTTTGGAAATTTGCCACCCCGGAAGTGCGAGCCATGAGGGGGGAGTGGCCCTGCAGCCGAGCCGGGCTGTGAGGGGGGAGTGGCCCTGCGGGCGTGCTGGGCTGTGACGAGGAGTGACAGCCAGGCTTTGCTTGGCTGTGAGGGAGACGAGCTGCGGGGCTGTGCTGGGCTGTGAGAGGGAGTGACAGCCGGGCTTTGCTAGGCTGTGAGGGGGAGTGGCAGCCAGGCTTTTCTGGGCTGCGAGGGGGAGCAGCTGCGGGGCTGTGCCGGACTGTGAGGGGAGTGTCCCCGCAGCGCGGCAGCTGCCGGGTGCAGGGGGGCCTGGGGACCCGCGGGGCCACAGCAACATGGTGGAGGTGGGGCCTCAGCCAGCAACCATGCGGGGGGTGCCAGAGGTGGATCCTCGCTGCAAAAAGGTGTGCCTTATAGTCTGGTGCACATTATGGTCGTGAAATTACTGTATAAGGCACACCGGATTATAAGGCACACCTCAGGGAGCTGGCAAATTGCGAACTTTGTCCATATATAAGGCACATCAGACTATAAAGCACACCTTTTTTTTGCAGCGAGGATCCACACCGCATGCAACAAAACAATGAATTAATAATGGAATCACGTGATCGTGGGGTTTACTGGAAGGCGCTCAATTTTTCACAGATTGGTGTAGCCTTTAAATGCAGCCCCAAGCGCCCTCCCCATGCGCGGGCCCCAGCACTCCCTCCTACCCCTGGCTGGCAAGGAGCAGCTCTGGGCAGCCACGGCTCAGGGCAGCCATGATTCAGGGCGGCTCCGGGCTGCCTCAGCTCATGGCGGTTCGGGGCGGCTTGGGGCTGCCCACGGTTCGGGGCGGCTCGGAGCTGCCTGTGGCTTGGGGCTGCCCATGGCTTGGGGCTGCTCATGGCTTGGGGCGGCTCAGGGCTGCCCACTCCCTCCCTCCCTGTGCGGCTCCTGTTGGCTGGGGCTGCCCATGGCCGCCTGGTTCCTCCCTCCCCATGTGGCTCAACTCACGGCTTCCACTTCCGGGTTGGCAAATTTCGCAACTTTGTCCATATATAAGGCCCACCGGACTATAAGGGGCACTTCCAGGTTTGGACCAAAATTTTAGTCAAAAGGGTGCGCCTTATAGTCATGAAATTACTGTACTCCTGAAACTTATCACTTTATATATTGAATAAACTAAAAAAAGCCAACAAACATATGAATTATAGAAACGACTCAATCATAATTGGCCTGCTCATTTTTTGAAAACTACACAGGCTTGACAGATTTGTTCTCCTGTCCCAGCTGCCAACTGTATGGAAAAGTTTTAGCTGTTGGCTTTGCCTCAGGAAAAATAATTTAATGGATAAATCTGTCTGAAAATTCATACTCTTCAGTTTACCACAGACAATATATTTTCATTGTCATAAAGATCAAAACAAGAAATGGACATTTAATGGTTAAAATTTAATTTAAAAGTTATTTTCAAGCATTAAATGAGCAGGAAGTTCTTAAAGTCTCTAGTAGGTCTTCTGGAATAATTGCATTATGATTCTTGTTGAACAGCTATAAACACTGGTGTCCAGCTACATAGACTTAGTATGATCGTTAAGTACAAACTCTACAGTGAGTGTCTGGAAAGTTCTAATTAATTATAATGAAACAACCAACTCTGTAATTTCCTTATATTTTGCATCTAATTTTCAAATTGAAAACAAGGACTACCTTTCCATTGAAGACTATTTTCTTCTTGAAGTAATCCGACTTCACTGGTGTTTGCCCAAATAATATTTTCACATAAGGAAAATATAAATTAGGACAACCACATAGGAATATGTACTCAATAATTTCTTAAAAGATGTTACCCTTTAAATTTTTTTTGCATTTTCCTGAAATATCTCTACCTCTTATTGCCCTATACCAAACTCTAAGTCGTATGAGTACATTTACTAAGTTGTATAATTTTTTTCAGAAAAAGCAATTTTAGATTACAAAATCATCCAAGATTATTATCCTGAAAATAGTTAGAAAAGAAAAAAGCAAAATTAAAAGCTGAGCCATGTATCTGTGGTTTCATTTGTTCATAATTGCAGCAGATTTTGATTAAGGCCAATTTCCTTTGCTAAAAGCCTCAGGACCCCTATGATGTGCACCTTGAAAAATTTTTCCGTAATACTTATCAACCATTCAGGTTCAGGATGTCTTGTCCCACTGTGGTGTCTCTTTTGGAAATAAATCTTCACCTCTTGCCTGCTGCATCAATGGCAAAGTAATGATACAAGCTTAGGAAAGGTGGTGGGCATGTCACCAACACAACAAATTATTTCAAAATAGCTCTCTCATGACTCGCACTCAGAGATTTCTTCTAGGTCTTCCAATAAGCTTAAAGTTTAAGTTAGGAAAGTCACCTGACCAAAACTGGCAATGAACAGTAACAGTGCTGGTCCCTTGAGCACAGGTAACACAAAAGTAATTATAAACATATGCCTTGGAAATGCATCCAAGTGCACATACTGCAGAGGGGGCCTGTGTCCAATAAAATTTTAAAACATTTTTAATGTTTTTAAGTCTTACTGTAGCTTCAGAGAACATTGAATTGCATTCACAAAAAAAATTACTTATCTCTAAAATTTACTTATCTCTAGGTATCTAAACTTTTGCTGCTAGAGAAGCAGCTAGGGGTCAATGTCAGAGTCTGCTAAATCAGTAATACAAACTTTTTATTTTCTCTCCATTATTGAAAGGAATGCGGAGGATTTGTCCTCCATTTCCTTCATGTTCTTTCTGTTCAATTCTTCAAATAGTTCTTACAATAATATTTATTCCTTTATTCGGAGTCATGGCTAGTTTCCTCACTTTTTTGCTGTTCCATAGAACATATAGAGAGATGGGATTAGCTATCAACAGGTACTACTAGGCTCCCCTGTATAGATGACATTTACCTTTTCTTCAGAGTATGAATAGAGAACCTGAGTTCAGAAGGGTGTGAACCTCTTGGCAGAGCTGCACTTTCTCTGCAAGCAGGATCTGCAGTAGCAGTTTTGGTCAATTCTTATTTGAAACTGTGCCTTTTATTTATTTTTTTTCTTTTTTTTTCTTTTTTCCCCTCTCATATCTTTTCCCAAACCAACAATCACTTGAAGAAAATACAAAACTGAATACCTACTGAGCTATGACAATCATGTAAATAAACCAGCAATAAATATTTGACAAATGTTTACATTCAACTATATTTTGTCACAATATGAAACAATACAGAAAGGAAAAGAGCCTATAAATAAATTTTAAATAATAAAGTCAAACTACATCTTCACCTTAGAAATTTATTTAAACCATAATATTTAAATATTTTTTAAAAGGAAGTTTGTGTTAGATCATCAGAAGCTTTAATCCAGTGTAATTTCAGTACATTTCAAGAGGACTAGATGTACATACATTAAAAAGAAATCTTTGTTTCTTTAGCTGAGCACTTTGCATAATAAATCTATTAATTTTTTTGGTACATACTCTGTTAAGATGTATGTATGTAAAATGAAGAGGTCCTTCTTAAAGTAAGCATAAATTTTAGATGTCCTTCCAGTTTCATAAGACTATGAGGATCCAAGAGCCAAGTCATGGAGGCCTTCTGGAAGTAGTAACATATATTCTTTATTCAGAATTTGTATCAAATACTCAATTTTCCATGGCTGTGAGTTTTCTAGACTAATAGGGTTTATAGTTTGACTTTTACTCTGCTCAATGTATTTTTCTTTAGAGGGAGCATAACTTTGTTTTCGAGCAAATCCACTACTTTTGACTGAGCAAGAATCAATGATGCATGCAAATTTTTCTCTTCATAACTTGGCAATAGTCCAAAGGTTCTTAATCTATGGCCAGAGGGTGCAGCTGGCAGTTGTACAATAGGGTAAAGAGCAATAATAGTCTATTTAGCTTTCTGATACTTAACTTTCTGAAAACACTTCCAAATGTGTACTGATAAAAATTATCATATAATCATAGAAGTATTTGAATTGGAAGGGATCATTAAAATCGTATAGTCCAAATCTAAATTTACTAGTTTTATCTTTGTCAACAAGAGTAAACTCTTGATTCATGTTACAGTAGCATATACTAATACCAGGACTACATTCGTGCAATTTCACCTAAATAAAATGTAGAGAGATTACTATAGGGCATTTCTAGATGAAGATATTTCTGTACACCACTTGAAAAATCTGAACAAGAAAGGTATTTAGGATTATGTTTTCTATTCAAATTTCATGGAATAGTCCTTGACAGAGATTAAATTCTGTTTGTTTCACTATGGACCAACACTTACTGTTTGCAACACACTGACCAGGACAGAGATGCTTTCTATTTATCTAAACCTTTAGTTTTTTATTCATATATAAGATGAGAAATAATTTGTAAAATAAAAATTATGCATAATTTTTTTTTTTTTTTTAATCATTCATTATTCTAAGGGGATTAAGAATTGTAAGAAGATGCAAACCTTACCTCACTTCATTGCATGTTGCTGCTAGGACTCCATAAAGACATGAAAAAATTAACTATTGTTATACATACCTAAATTTTATTGCAATCTCCTAAAAGCCTATGAACATTTACTTGGGATCTTTTTAACATGCTTGACATGGAGATGAAAACAACAATATAATTTTGAAGATGGCAATGGGCTTGAGCTTGAATGTCTTCAATCCAGATATTCCTTCCTGGCTATTAGGGATCCCAGCATTGTGGCAGTGAGCACATTACAGAGACTTGTAATGGGAATCATGTTGGTCTTATGAGTGAATCGTGTCTGGATATTGTTATATTTTTTGAAGTGTAACTAGTGCATATATTTGTATTGTATTGCATTTGCAACATATTCTGTTAAATTAGAAATCTCTTGTAACATCATTTGTCTTCAGATAAATAAATATGCTATGAAATATTGCCACTTCCACACACAAAATATCTAAAATGAGGTGACCAGAGAGTATTGGACTCTGATAGTGTCATATATCTACAGGTTCTTTCTGCAGAAAACGCACCCACTGGCTTCATCCAGTATTTTGAAAACTGTACTGGGATATTCCAACACGGATATGTCATTCCTTGAACTGCTATATTAATCAGATGCCTACAGTTTATCACATTGTATTATGCTCATGCTATAAGTAACACCACTTGATTTTCCTTCCAAAAAAAGTGGTTAGACTAGCATGTGTATTTAGTGCCTTTATATGGCTTGTTCCCATTAAATGTTTTTATGGAAGGAGTATACTAGGAAGGTATGTAAAACTCTGCACTTTATCTTATTTTTGTATTTTGAAACTAAGGGAGCAAATTGAGTATCAGAATGATAAATCATTTAAATAGCATAATTCCATACTATTCTTTATTGGAAAGGAATATAAAAAATCACTCTAAGTGAAAGAGGGCACTGATATTAAGAAATACTTACCAGACACACATGCACAACTGTCAAACAAAGACCACTTTGCTAATTTATCTAGCAATATAGTACTTTACTTTCATATTTTTCACTCTTTGTACTTTAGTTATAGCAGAGCAGTAACCATCTTTGCATCAGCAATAACTTAATATTTATGCTTGGAATATTTATGTACAGCAGAGGGTGCCAGACAGTATGCAACAACATTTCCTCTGCTAATAATTTCTAAAGGTAATGATTTAAAGTGATGGAGAATGGAGGTTAATGTAAAAATATTTCTAGTTTGCAACTAGGTTTCCTAAGGAAAACAAACAGTAAATCAAGTCCTCTTTGATATGTTTAAAATTGCTACATTCAACATCAGAGCACTGTGCTAATAATACCAACTTTGTGGGTTTGATCCCCTCAATGATCTTTGTCAGTCTCTTCCAACTCAGAATATTCTGTGATTCTGTCATTTATGTTTTCAGATGTGTTAAATAATGCTTTACTTATTTCTCTATGCTATGTTTTACCCTAAGTACAGACATTAGGAGGAGCGCTTAATAATCTTACAATACTTTTTTCTGTGGAGAAAATAATGGATTCAAGGAGATCTGTACTGTGGTCCCAACTGATTCCCTGATTATCTTGTCATTCTTCCTAGAGGATATTAACTCACTGTGAGGTCACTGGACTTTTTCAAGCAATTTTCTTGGAGATAGTGGTATATTGAATGCTTGGAAAATATCAGTGAGACCTGCTATATGCAAGTTAAATATTATTGCTACCTTTGTATCTTTACTGTTAGTACTATACCTATATGACTGTGAATTTGCCCATTACAGGAAAACTAATGCACTAATAGAAAATAGCTTTAATACAGAGTTCAAAACATGCACGATGAAAAAACATTATTAGTTAATGTGTCCCAAACTGGACTGATAAATCAGCTGGACTTCCACAAACTTTAGCCTTGGTTTTGTAGTATTCAATGTGTATTTAATACATTGGATAACAGCAAAGTTAAGGCCTGCACTTAATTCACATATGATACAAAGCAGATTCGAGAGCAATGTTCCATTCAAATGTTTCTTAATAAGTTTATGAAATTGCCATCGAGAAGAAAATTATATTCAACAAAAAATGCATACTAATTGCAACCTCCAATCAAAGGAAAAAGAAAATAAGTCATGGTTTTTAAATCTTTATATGCATGAAGATTAATATATGAGTTTACTTTCCACACGAGGCTTTGGCAAAAGTGCAGTACAAACCTTCAGTCATAACAAACAAGTGATGTAAGGAAAATTCAGAAGAGATAAAGGAAAAAAAATTAAACCAAACTGGTACATCTTATCAGAATGATGCATCACAAAATATATTCTTAAAAAGCAATTACTCTCTTTGAAGCACTGTAAACAAATATTGATCTAGGAAACCTCATATGTAATAAAACATGTCTTAACTCAGAATTATCCGTAAGAAAAATTTAAGATTTTACTTTAAAGAATTGGTTTCTAAGCCTGAAAGAATTTTCATAAATGGTAAAAGAAATTATCTTCCTATTCCAATATCCATTCCTTGTCAATCAGTGAGCTGATGGAATATTTGAAATGCAAATCAAGCTTTCTGTTTCCACACATTAAAAAAAAATTAGTAAAATGCTGGACTTATTTTACTTTCCTCGATATTTATCATTATTGACTAATATTTCATTGAGAAAAATGTCAGTCTAAAACTGACACAGCTCTGGAGCCACTTCAGGAACTATTCACTGTAAAGTTTAATTGAGCATTACTTAACGTAACAAACTGTCTCCCAGACTCACAGGTTCAAAAATCTTATTCTTCTGATGGCTGGTTTTATTTTTAACTCAAACAACACTTTTCATTGCATATTTACTCATTGTGTATCCTTGCACATAACTGGATATATTCCTTCATGTGTGAGTGACTTCCAAATATTACATGAATTAAGCCAAATATAATTCAAATATTTGTAATTTGAATTTCTTTTGAACTGGCAATGTTTTTCTTATTGCCCCAAAAGTTTATGGCTATGTATTACTCAGATTGTTAATGCAAATTAATAGGAACTCCCTGCTACTCCACAAAATGTCATAGGTAAGTGTCTGCGCAATAAATGCACATTAAATGGTTACTATAATCATAAACAGGGCCAGTTCTATGTTATTTGTTATATAGAAAATAGTAATATTCCAATAGTGAACTGGAAATTGGTGAAAATTAACATTTTCAGTCTCACTTTTTGAATTTACCTATCTCTGCTACGGTGGAAAAAGTACTTATAGAAACCTGGAGTTATACTGAAAGTGTGTACATTTTGCTGCATAATTGGCACACACAATAGCACATTAACCTGTACCAAATTAATTTTGCACTTGTGAATTAACTAGATGCTATTTGTCACTGCAGATACTGCTGTGCTGAGTTACCTAAAGATCAAAGCAAAAAGCAGGGCACAACCACACTGCGTCGAACATGTTTTTCTGTTTGCCATGCAATCAGGCAGTCATTACTTGTCTGAAACCTGTTATCCAAAGTTCATTCACACACATACTGCCATTCTCCAAAATATTAGGAAAATGTGCTGTCACAACCAGCTCTAGCTCTTCTATAGATTCTCATTCTTTCTCTAAGCATTCCCCTTTGTGATTTTTTTTCTTTTTTTCCAACATTTTAGACAAGTAACAGGCTTAAACATAGAGAAGTCGTTCTCACAGCACATACTGAAGTGTGTACATGCTTGTAGTGAAGGGTAAAATGCAACGATTTTCAAGACAGAGTTCCACAGAAAGTTATTTCTTCCTTAAGTGATGAAGACTCCTGGCCACCATTGTAATAGTAACAAGAACTGCATATATGCACCAGTGAGTGTCAAATGAAGTGAATGAGGCAACGAAATAAAACTAAAAAAATCTATACTGTTGTTTTTTGTGGTTTTTTTCTCAGTATTTTAAAAATAATTGGTAAGCGTTACAGTTAGAATTCTAGACCTGCCGGGTTTGCTAGAGATATCCGAGACCTTAAAGAGTGCTTTAGAAACAGGTCTGTTCCTTCACTGAAAACTTCAAGAAACTCAAATGACAAGAAACTCAAAGTTTTATCCAAAAAAGTCCAGGGAGTTAAGTTTCAAAATGTTAGCATGTTGACTATGGCAGCTGTAAACCAGAGCAAGAGAAGCTTGAAAACAGAAGTAAGCATTCAGGGAGAAAAGGACAGCATCCTGGTTCCCCAGCAAGCACACAAAGAGCATGCCTACGTATGAGAGAGGTATTTTAGCACTTAAGTACAATTCCTTTCTAGCATGTAAGGATGCACTAAGACTCTTGATAAATCCCTTTGGAGTGAATTCAAGGAAGGCTTTCTTCTCTGAATGGAGTGAAAGACATTAAATTATACAAATGCATTAGAAATTTTTGTGATGAAATAGTGCAAAAACACCCAGGGTGTGAAGTTACATAGTCTGTTCTTATTTATCTTGAAGTTAACATAAGTTTTTGCAATGCTTTTGATAAAAACACATTCTTCATTCTTTGTTAAGTTCTACAAATAGAAAGGCCTGAAAAATGATGAAGACATTTGTTGAAATGATGAGAGATGCAGTGTGAAAATAATTTCCTACAGAGAAAGAGCTAGTACCAACTAAACTCATAATTACCCTTCACGCAACAGTGTGAATTCAATACTGTGTTCTTGCAGTAATGATAGATTAGTTGCTACTTTAGTGAGCATTTTGTCTGGGAGAATTGCCTTCTTGAGACACCAAGCAGAAGTGTTCTTTAGCCTTTCAGTTCCTTCCAGACAGATATTATTTCCCAAATAACTGGACTCACATGCATGTCCAGGCAAAGCAACTGAAGTAATTTTCAAAATCAATATGCTAAAGAGAGGAAAATGTAATTTAAAAAAAAAACAAAAAAAACCAACTTGTTATTATTCTTATGTAGGTAGGCACTGCAGAAGAGGTGAGTTCAAACAAAAACATCAGATGCAATATCAGATATATACCAGAATTTCTTCCAGTTGTCACAGGAGCTGAGCCAAAGACTTTGGGTTTGAACCATCTTTATACAAAGAAAAAAAAATTAACAATAATCTTTGGATTTGAATGCTTTATTGCCAAATTTTATTCTTCCATCTTGTACAGCCTCCTTACAACTGTAAATTGTGAAAGAGCTGGTTGAAAGGAACAGAAATACCTGTCTACTGATGCACTGGACTGAGAACAGCAGTTTCTGCTGGAGGGATATTTGGCACTTATGGTAACTTAGACTTTGAAATGTCCTGTTTAAAAATTATGTCTGGAGACTTGAGGATTACCCATCAAAAAAGCACATTTAAAGGTAATTCTCCTGTCATTAGAAAACTTTTATCAATAAGCTCTATTATAAAGCTTTTCTGAACATTATCAGAAATCTAAAATCCCATGTATAGATTAGGGAGAAAAACCACTCCTTTTCTACAAAGTTTTGTCACCTTCAAGCTCGATAGTCCCAATATCTTTTCTGTCCTTTGCTGAAGCTATGAAGGAGGTAAAGCTAATTATTTAAAATATAAATTGACATTACAGTAATTTCACGACCATAAGGCGCAC